>WURV02150953.1:0-17363 GCA_011762755.2 Epimenia babai | reverse complement strand
GCGCAGGTCGCCGCTCATGTTGGCGCCGGCCATGATTCCGGTGACGGCCGGGAAGAACAGCGCGAACATCGTGAACAGGCTCTGCTTGTCGGCGTAGCCCGGACCGAGGTTGGCATCGAAGGTGGCGGACGAGAACGACTGCGCAGCACCGACGTAGAAGCTGACCAGCGAAGCCAGCAGCGCGCCGAGAATCAGGTACTGCAGTTTGATCGTCCAGCCCGCGCCGATGAACACGCAGACGAAGCAGACCAGATTGACTGCCGACGAGATCTCGCGAGCCGTCCAGCCGATGCCTGGAAACGTTGCCAGGAAGGCTTCGGTGAAGCCGACGATGTACATCGCGACGGAGATGGCCTGGGCCGCGAAGAAGACGATGCCGATCGCGCCGCCGTACTCGACGCCGAGGCTGCGGCTGATCAGGTAGTAGGGCCCGCCGCCCTTGACGCGCGTGTTGGTAGCGAGCGCCGACAGCGAGAACGCCGTCAGGGTGGTGATGACCTTGGCCATCAGCACGATGGCCAGCGCGGCGATCACACCCGCGTTGCCCACCACCTCCGACAGGCGGAGAAACATGATCACGCCGAGAATCGTCAGCGTGCAGGGCGTGAACACCCCGCCGAACGCGCCGAAGCGTGCCGCTGCCAGTGCGGATTCTTCACCGGGGTTCTTCGCGCGTGCCAAAGGGTCTCGTCGTTGGGAGGGGGTGCTGGCACCGATTTGCGGTGCCGATTCTGCGGTGTCCAGGCGATGTTTCCAACGGGAATCATCGGTGGACACGAACGACTGTCGAGCCTACCGGGAGCGCAGGCAGGCTACGTGGCGAGTGATGATGGCAGCGAGTGGATCAGCAGCGACGGCGCGGTCCAGCAGGCGTGTGCGCTCGGCCGGGTCATCCACCCGGAGCGAGCGGATCACGTCAACCACCGCCTGCAGCGGAACCGGAAGCTCGTCGAGCAGGTCCGAATCCGTGCCGTCCATGATCAGCGACTCGATCGCGATGCGCTGGTCGTGGTCGAGGAAGCTCACCGAGTCAAGGGCGGCTTTTGCGCGGTCTGCCCGGCCGGCAACCGCCAGGTGGCCCGCCAGCAAGAGCGCGGGAACATCATCGGTCACGGCCCGCACTGCCTCGATCGGCGAGTTGATCGCCAATTGCAGGGCGGCGGCAGGGTCGGTCTGCAACCCGTGTGTAATGCGCAACGCGGTGCGGCCGACACCTTCGGGAAGCGCGGCGATCGCTTCGGCATCGCCCCGGCCCGCCAGCGCAAGGTACCGCTGCCACACCCCGCGATGCTGATCATGCAGGAACGTGGTTGCCCACTTGTCGCGCGTGGCCGGGTCGGCGTTGGCCCCGTCCCGGCGCTGCACCAGCAGCGACCACATCACGGCCAGGTTGAGGTCGCGCGCCTGGTTTTCCACCACCTGTGTCCCGGTCTCTTCTGTCAGCGCGATCGCGTCAGCAATACGACCGACGGCTGCGAGCGCATGAACGCGATACGGCAACAACACGAGAGGGCCGCGGTCGTCGAGCTCGGCGTGGCGTTCGTACGCCGCCACCGCCTCGTCGTAGCGCCGCGCCACCCACAGACGGAAGGCGCGATCCCGATGCAACCAGGGGTTGTCGGGCCACCGGGTCTGGAACTGCTCGTGAAGGTCGAGCGCCCGCGCCTGCCGTTCGACCATCACCAACAACAGCGCCGCCCGTTCAGAATCAGGAGACTCTTCGAACGCTGCACGCATCTCCATTCGCAGGGGCTCGGCCGGTTCCGACCGCAGCCGGATGAGAACCACCAGGCGCTGCGACGCCGTGGTCGCGAATCCGGACGCGGCAATCTCGCGGCCGAGCCGGGTGACCGCCGCACTGTCCGCGACCCTCGCGGTCAGCAGGATCGCCATGTCCTGTGCCTGTGCATTGTCGGGCTGCGCTCGCCACACGGCAGTGGCGATCTCCGCGGCGGTCGTCGAACCGCCCTCGATGCCACGCAACAGACCGATTGCAGCCTGCCAGTGACGGTTGGTGTCGATCTTCAACTGGTGGTGGCGCCGGGCGCGATCACCGTCATCAAACATCACGCGCATGTCATCGCCGATGCTGACGAACACCGTGTCGGGCCCGACCAGAGCGCCCGTACGACGATCGCCCTGCCACACCGTCATTGGCACCGCGCCGGCAACCGACCAGATCCAGCGCGAACCGGGGGGAAGCATCTCGGTCCGCTCATCGATCACGCGCCCGTCGATCTCGGCGCGGAGTTGCAGGCCCGGGTCGGGGTCAAGGTCCAGCGTGGATCGCTCGCCGGGCTGCAGCTCGATGCGGTTGGCGCCGACGTGGAACGTCACGGGAGCATCCAGCGGGTTGGCGACGTACATCCGCACCGGCCGGCTGGAACGCGGATTCATCACCGTCCATGCGAGCGTCACCACACCGAGCACCGCGACGACGCCCAGGATGATCAGCAACGAGCGACGCATCGGGTGCGCTCCGGTGGCAGCCGTGGCAGCCGTGGCAGCCGTGGCAGCCGTGGCAGCCGTCTCGACGGCGCTGGCAGCGGCCGGCGAATCGGGCCCGGCAGGAGGAGTGGCGTCGGTCATGGAATCTCCGTGAGTCTCTCCGTGAATCTCCGTAATGCGCGACGGGGCGCCGTGGCACCCCGCCGATCATTGCGCAGTCTGCAAGCGGTCAGGGCCGCGTCACTCGGCGACGACTTCCAGCTTGATCGTGCCGCTGACCTTCGACTGGTAGGTCAGGGTGAAGCCATCGTCGGCAGCGGTGCTGCGGGCTTCCATCGCCAGCTGCATCTCCTGCTTGAGTTCCATGCTCTCGATGCGGCCGAGATCAGCGTTGAAGCTCATCGTGCCGTCGAGGCGGCCCTGCCAGCCCTGACCGGTGATCGTGAAGCCTTCCAGCGCATCGGCGCCGGGGGCGTTGGCCGCCGGACCCACCTGGTCGTAGATCGTGGTGATACCCACCTTCGCGATGGTGGACCCGCCGGCGTTGGCCGACACGCCTTCCAGCGTGTAGCTCTGCTCGGCGCCGAGCGTGCCGATGAAGAGCACGTCGTGGCTGATCGTGCGGTTCCAGTTGTGGCCCTTCGAGACGGCGCTGCCGGGCAGCAGCTGGAAGAGCTGACCGAGGTAGACCTTCATCGCGTCGTCGGAAAACTGCGCGCTGAGCGCGGCCTTCAGGCGAACGAAGACGTCCTCGTTCAGGCCTTCGAACAGCTTGTCGAGCATCGCCGTGTAGCCGTTGACGGCGGTGACCTCACCGGTGGCGTTCATGTTGATCGTGAACGACTGGCCGAGCAGCGCGAGGAACGGCTTGAGGGCCAGGTCACTCTCGGCACGCTGGCGATCTTCCGGGTTGTCGCTGTCGAACGTGACCGGCGTGGCGGCGTTGATACTGCTCTGCTGGCGGTATTCCACGCGCTTGTAGGTCAGGGTAAGCGTGGCCACGCCATTGGCGTCGACCGCTTCCACCTTCTGGTCCCACGTGATGGTGGTGGTCTGGGTGGTGTCCACCGACTGGGCGCTGTCGGTGGTCGACTCCTTGACCTGCTCGGTCACGCGGTAGGTCGTGATGGTGCCGGGCTGGAACTTCCAGGCGAGCTTGACCGTCTGGGCAGCCGGTTGCGGATCCTGCGCGACGGCAGTCGGTGCGAGCGGGCCGACGGCCAGCGCGACGAGAGCCAGCAGGGTGAAGACGGAAAGGGAGGCAGCAACGAGTTTGCGCATGATGGTCCAGGGCACAGCCGATAGTGGGGGGGGACGATACCACCCCCCTGCCGGAGTGGAAACCCGTCTGCATCCGTCCGCGCCCGGGGGTCGTCAGGGGTCAGGCGTCGAGGTGGAGATCCTTGATCACCATCTCCACCTGACCACTGAACGCGCTGCGCGGGCTGGTGTTGATCCGCGGTTGATACGCCACCCGGAACCGGCAGCCAGAAGCGGAAAGCGCGGGGTGCCACGCGGCGCGGTTGAATGCAATCGCCCGCACGCCGGGGGCATTGCTGCCGGGCTCGCGGACGAAGAAGCTCACATGCTGATCGGTGCGGCCGACCAGCCGGGGGCGCCCGACGATCTCGAGTGTCGGGCTGGCAAACAAGGGCACCGGGTTCGCCTCGCCATAGGGCGCCAACGCCTCGATGCGCTTGACCAGGTCCACCTGCAGCTCGCGGGGCGACAGTTCGCCGTCGAGGTTGAGCGCCGGCTTGAGCGTGTCCGGCTGCAGCAGATCACCGGCCGCGGCGTTGATCCGCAGGCGCAGCTCGTCGATGTCGTCGCGGTGCACTTCCAGGCCGGCGGCAAAGTCGTGTCCGCCGAAGCTCAGGAACAGGTCCTCGCAGGTGGCGAGTGCGTTGTAGACGCTGAAATTCGGGATGCTGCGTGCCGAGCCCCGACCGGTGGGGCCACGCAGGGCGATGGTGACAGTGGGGCGATAGAACTCTTCCGACAGGCGCGACGAGACAATGCCGATCACGCCCGGGTGCCAGTCTTCCGACGCGATCACGATCACCGTGGTGTGATCCAGGTCGATCGTGTCATGCACCATCTGGCGCGCCTGTTCGGTGACGGCACGTTCGATCTGCTGGCGGTTGGCGTTCTCCTGCTCCATCTGGTTGGCCAGCTCGAGCGCGTCGGCGTATCCGTCGCTGAGCATCATCCGTACGCCGAGATCCTCGTTGCCGAGGCGGCCGCCCGCGTTCAGGCGCGGGGCCAGACGGAACCCGATGTGGCTCGTATCCAACGGCATGCCCGAGAGGTTGCAGGTATCAATCAGCGCCCGCAGTCCGGGGTTGGTCAGTCGTGGCAGCGCCTGCAGTCCGTAGGTCACAAAGACCCGGTTCTCGCCGACAA
The DNA here is from genome assembly GCA_011762755.2 of Epimenia babai. NCBI lineage: Eukaryota > Metazoa > Mollusca > Solenogastres > Cavibelonia > Epimeniidae > Epimenia > Epimenia babai. The sequence continues at coordinate 12,512 of WURV02150953.1, read as the reverse complement.
TCGGCACTACGTCGGCAATGGTTGCCACGCAGACCATCCCGATCGCGGTTTCGAGGAAGGTGTTGAACTCTTCGCCCAGTCGGGCGGCCAGTTGCAGCCGTTCGCAGATGGCCCACAACAGCTTGAACGCCACTCCGACGCCAGCGAGGTTCTGGTGCGGGTACGTACACCCGGGCTGCTTCGGGTTGACGATGGCCTTCGCCGAGGGCAGGTGATCGCCCGCGACGTGGTGATCGGTGATGATCACGTCCATGCCGAGGCTGCGCGCGCTCTGCACTTCGGCGACGGCGGTGATGCCGTTGTCGACCGTGATCAGCAGGCTGCATCCATCCTTGCGCAGCCGCGCAATCGCGGGAACGTTGAGGCCGTAGCCCTCTTCAATGCGGCGCGGAATGTAGTAGTTCGCGTTCGCGCCGAGCAGGCGGAACAGCAGCATCAGGAGCGTGGTGCTGACCGTGCCATCCACGTCGAAGTCGCCATAGACGACGATCTTCTCCTGGTTGTCGATCGCCTTGATCACCCGCTCGACTGCCACCTCCATGCCCTTGAGCAGGAACGGGTCGTGGAGCGCCGACAGCGAAGGCTGGAGGAAATCATCAACCGCCTGCGGCGTGGTGATGCCGCGATTAACCAACAACTGCGCGAGCACCGGCTGGAGGTTGCATGCATTCACCAACCCGCGCACAGCTTCATCCTGGCGCGGCGGGAAGAACCACTGGCGCGTGCCGGCTTCGATGGGCGGTCGTGCCGCAGCCGCCGCCGAGCCGTTCGGGCCCGGCTGGGGTGAGTTGTGCGACTTCGACGTGGCCTCTGAATGCACTGTTTGCCTTCTGCGGTTCGGTGGTGCAGAACCCGTTCGACCGCCGTAGAAAGGCGATAGTACACCAGCCTGTAACCGAATGGTGACGCAATCCTGGTCAACCTGGACGCCTTGTCGCACCCGGTTCCGGTTGCAGGTCCAGGTCACCGTTCCGTCAGGTTTGCGGCGGCGGTGGGGCAGCGACTTCCAGCACCATGTCGCACTTGAGCGTCCACGCGAGGAAGCAGGCGCGGAAGAACTGGCGGAATGCCTGCACGCATCGATCATCGGCCGTCCCCGCCGGGGGCTCCGGCATCTCGAACGTCCAGAGCACATCGGGGCGCGACGGGTTGTCCGGATGAATCAGCGTCCACGGAACGCCATCGGCGGGTTGCATGTCGCGGACGTCACCGTCGGGCGGCACCTGCTGCACCCGGATGCCGCCGGAGAACGCCGCCAGAAACAGGCACATGCCGTCCGGCAGGGTGCGTTCGAGGATGCTGCGCTCGAACACCTGGTCAGTGGTGAACCGGCTCCGTCGGAACCAGGTTCCCCGCGCGACTCGCTTCGTGCGCGGCCGCTCGAAGAACTGCGGGCCGCGGTCCGACTGACGCAACGCGGCACTTGCCAACCCCTTGCTCGGCGACCCTCGGAGCTGCTCGATCAGCAGCAGGCGCAGGTCGTGCGTGCCCTTCACCGACTCGTCGAGTGCCGCGCCCAACAGATCGGCGATGTAGCTCTCGGCGGCATCGGTGATCGGCAGGGGCAGCACGCCAGAGCATCCGGTGCCGCGCGGACGCTCGGGCATTCCCGGCGGGGGGTCGGTCGGCCGGTAGCGGTTTGCGTTGCAGCCGGCGCAATGGGTGTCGGCCAGCTCGTCGAGGTCGGCGAGTTGTTCGCGAGCGGCCGGCATGGTCAGGGGCTGCACCGCGCCGGTGGCATGGCGCAGCCACTCTACGGGGACATCGCCGGCACCGGCAGGGTCGGCTGCGCGTGCCGCCGCCACCGCCCCGTACAGCCGGAGTTGCGAGGCCAGCCCGGTTTCGCCGCCCAGTTCGTCTTTCAACGGACAGGGGTGCTTGATGGTGTAGTGGATCTGCATCGAGGTGCGCGAGCGGGGTGCGTGCAGGCAGCCTACCCGATTCATCCGCGACAGGCACGCGACGGCGGGGGAGCATTTGTGCGAGACACAAGGGCCCGAGAGGTTTACACTCCCTGTTCGCACGCTCATGTGCATCCGCTGCCTGCTGCAGGAGCCACGCCGACCATGATCGAGTCCACCGTGTACTGTTGTCGTGCGCAACCCGTGCAGATCGAAGAAGTTCGCGAACGCCTCGGCGCGTACGGACTGCCCGCGACCGTTATGCAGGACGCGGAAGAAGGCGCGACCACCGCCCGCTGGTTCATCACCCTGGAAGCAGACCCGGCCAGCGAAGAAGACACGATGCTCGACGCCCAGATGGTCGTGCTCGATGTCAGCTCCGATGACGCATTGGTGCGCGGCTCGGCGATGTCTCTGCTGATGGGTTTTGAAGGCGCAGACAACGACGACGACATCGCGATCATCCGCTCGCGGCTGAAGTCAGCCCGCCAGAGTTTCTTCTGCTCGGTCACCAGCGGCTCGCAGGGGCTGAAGATCCTGCAGCTGGCCACGCTGACCGCGTGCCTGGAAGTGGGCGAGGGCGTGCTGCACGATGGCACCCGCGAAGAGTTCTTCACGCCCACCACGATGAACGGCTTCCTTACCAACGAGATCGGCTCCGACGCCGAGAGCATCATCCAGGCGCTCAAGGGCTGATCGCGACGTCCGGGTCCGGCGAGATTCATGCCCACGGGTTGCCGCCCGTGGGTTCTTCATTGGTACCCATGCCCGGCATGACCCATGGCGCGCACCGACTCACTCGACACACTGGCGACCTGCATTGGCGCCGACCATGTCGAGCGCGTTGGCGATTCGTGCGTCGCGCGTCCAGCCGCTACGGACGAGGTATCAGCCGTCGTCACGCTGGCCCACGAACACCGCTGGACGATCCAGGTTCAAGGTGCTGGTACCCGGCAGGCGGCAGCCCGCCATACGAAACCGGCTGACGTGACCGTCTCTCTGGAGCGCTTGTCGCGCCTGATTGATCACCAGCCAGACAACCTGGTAGCGGCGGTGGAGTGCGGCATGTCATTCGCCGCCATGCAGCGCGAACTGGCTACGGCTGGCCAGTGCGTTCCGATTGATCCGTTCTGCGAACCGGCTTCTACCGTCGGTGGCGTGCTGGCCACGAATGACCATGGTCCGTTGCGACTGCGCCATGGCACGGCGCGTGACCGGTTGATCGGCGCGGAGATCGTGCGCCACGATGGCCGCATGATTCGCACCGGCGGCATGGTCGTCAAGAACGTCAGCGGCTACGACCTCGGCAAGTTGCACATCGGGTCGCACGGCACGCTCGGCATTCTCGTTCGCGCCAACTTCAAGGTCAGCCCGCTGCCTGCCGCCTCGGCCTTGCTGCGCGCGGTGGCACCAGTTGATCGGGTACAGGTATGGCGGTCGGTGCAAGGGCTGCGTCGCCTGCCCGTTCCAATCGCCTCGGCATTGTGGGTCAACGGCGAGTTGTGGCTGGGGCTCGAGAGTGAGACGCAACTGATCGACTCTCACGTGGCAACCGCTATCAAGCGCCTGTCTGCGGATGGCTTCACCAGGGTGGAGCGGGCAACCGGTGAGCAGTGGGTGCCGGTCGTGGAGACGGTGCGCGCGACGGGGGCCACGTGGCGCATTCGCATGCACGCGCCACCGGCTGACCTCGCGGGTCTGCTGCCGGATGGCAACAGTGCGTGGGTGGTGGACGGTTCGACGGCGTGGGCCTGGTGGACGGACGCCTTCTCGGAGCGTGAGCTGGCGGAACTGCGTGCGCGTGCCGCGGATTGCAATGGCACGGTGATCGTGGAGCGCGCGCCGGATGGGGCGACGGCAGCCCGACAGGTTCCGCCGGCCGACGCCGCCGCGGTGATGGCGCGCCTCAAGCAGAGCCTGGACCCTACGGGTACCTTCCCGGCTCTCGTGACGGGCTGATACCGACGCGACCGCGGGCCGGCCGCAGGTGGGGCGATGCGGCGTCTTGTGAATCCCCCGGGGAGTTCGCATAACCGGTGTTCCAGCACTCCGCCAACTTGCTCGCGCCCGTTCCTCTTATGAGCGCCATCATTCTCGTTGCCATTGCGGTTGTCTGCACGCTGATCGCGTACCGCACCTGGGGCACGTTTGTTGCCAACCGGTTGCAGGTGTCCAGCGACAACGTCACCCCCGCGCACACCATGCGCGACGGCGTGGACTACGTGCCCGCAACGGCCCCGGTGCTGCTCGGCCACCACTTCGCCAGCATCGCCGGAGCCAGCCCGATCGTCGGACCGGTGTTCGCGCTGGGCATGGGTTTCGGGTGGCTACCGGCCCTGCTGTGGATTCTCATCGGCGGCATCTTCATGGGTGCCGTGCATGACTTCGTCGCACTGATCGCGTCGGTGCGTCATCAGGGCAAGACCATCGGCGAGGTGATCGAGGAATACGTCGGCATCACGGGCAAGCGGCTGTTCGCGCTGTTCGCCTTCGCCGCCCTGATTCTCGTGGTGGCCGTGTTCACCCACGTGGTGGCGGCCGGGTTTGCAGCGGGTGAAGGCGGAACCGGCGGCGGCATTGTGGCCACCACGCATGCGTCGTTCGTGGCCCTCGCGATGATCTTCGGAGTGGCGGTGTACCGCTTCGGGGTGCCCTTGTGGATTGCCACCATCGTCGGCGTGGTCGGGCTGTTCGTCTGCGTCGGCACCGGTCACTGGTTGCCGATCTCGATGGGCTACACGGGATGGGTCTTCGTGATCCTCGGGTACTGCGTGGTGGCCTCGGTGCTGCCGGTGCAGACGCTGCTCCAGCCGCGCGACTACCTGAACAGTTTCCTGCTCTACATCATGATGGGCGTCGGCATTGCCGGCTTGCTGGTGGCCGCGTTGCAAGCGCCGGAGACCACCACGCTGCAGATGGACATGCTCGGTTCGTTCCAGGGCGCGGGCGGCGGCGGGCTGAACTTTCTGTTCCCGATCCTGTTCGTGACCGTTGCCTGCGGGGCCGTCAGCGGGTTCCACAGCCTGGTCGCCAGCGGCACCACGTCCAAGCAACTGGACAAGGAAACCGACGCCAAGGTCATCGGCTACGGCGGGATGCTGATCGAGGTGTGTCTCGCCACGCTGGCGCTGGCAGTGGTGGCCACGATGAGCACGGGCACGTTCCACGGTCTGCTGGGCCCGAAAGGCGCGAACGCGATCAACGTGTTCCAGACCGGACTCGGAGGCTTCATCGCGACGCTCGGCATTCCGCTGGGCTTTGCCACAACGTTCGTCGGGCTGGCGATCTCTGCGTTCGCGCTGACCTCGCTCGACACCTGCACCCGACTTGCGCGCTTCATCTTCCAGGAGTTCTTCCAGCGTCGGGTTCATCCGGCAGACGGCACCGCAGTCGCTGTCGCCGTTCATCCAGACGGACCGCATGCGCTGGATGCCGACCCGACCGCACGCACCGAGAACCCGACCGGCCGGCTCGGGCGGATTCTCGAGAATCGCGTGACCGGCACTCTGATTCCTGTGATTGCCGGCGGCGCGTTGTGCCTGAGTGGCAACTGGCGGGCGGTCTGGCCGATCTTCGGGTCGGCGAACCAGATGCTCGCAGCTCTGTCATTGTTGGCCGGGGCCGTGTGGCTGTCGCGGAAGGGCGTGAAGTACGGGTTCCTGGTGGTCCCGATGATCTTCATGTTCGCCGTCACGTTGACCGCGCTGTCGCTGCTGTTTGCCCAGACGCTGCAGGCCGCGATGACGGCCCCGGACACCACGGACGCGAAGTTGTTGGCTGCGCATGCTGCTGCGGTGCCGGGCAAGTTCGCGTTGTGCGGGTTTGCTGCTCTGTTGTTCGCGCTGGCTGTGGTCCTGTTGGTGCAGGCGGTGAGTATTCTGCGTCGCGGTTCTGCCGCCAGCCCTGCGACTGTTGACGACGGAGTGCCCACGTCGTCGTCACCGACTGTCGCGCCTGTTGCTGAGTAGCATCCGAGTGCCACTGATGAACCGCATCCTGATCCTCGTGTCTCTGTTCTTGGTCCTGGCCATGGTGCCGCTGCTCGTCGGTTGCCCGCCGGGCGCGCCGGATGGTGGAGGGACCGTGGATGTCTACACGTCGGTGGACGAGCCGTATTCGAAGGAGATTGCATCGGCATTCGCTGCGATTGCCGGCAATCCGTCGGTCGCGCTACGGCACGACAGCGAACTGCAGAAGACCGTTGGACTGGCGAACAAGCTGATTGCCGAGAAGGGCGCGCCGCGCGCGGACGTCTGGTGGTCGTCCGAACCGTCGCAGACCATTCGCCTTCAGCAGGCCGGGATGCTCGCCCCGTACGTCAGCCCGGAAGCGGCTGCACGCCCGGAGGGGTATCGCGACGCGAACGGCCACTGGACGATGCTCGCGGTCCGCTTGCGCGTGCTGGTCCGCCGACGCGATGGCCCAGCGTGGCCGGAGGGTGTCGAGAAGAACCTCCGCAACCTGCCGGCAGCGCTCGATGCGCTGGACGCCCGGGTGCCCGACGGAGGAACGGCGTTGGCGATGGCCGACCCCACAGCTGGCACCACCGCGACGCACGCGGCTGCCATCTTCCAGGTATGGGGCGCTGACCCTGCGAAGTCCTGGCTGACGGCGTTGCGCGACCGCGGCGTGATCCCGCGGGGCGGCAATGTGCAAGTGGTAGACGCCGTGGTCAACGGCACCGCGATGTGGGGCATCACCGACACCGACGACGTGTTCGCCGCGCAGGCGCAGGACAAGCCGGTGGAACTGATGGCGATTCCCGGGACGCTGGCGATTCCCAACACCATCGCGATTGTGACCGGCGCTCGTGACCGTGCCGCCGCGGAGCAGTTCATCGACTTCGTGCTCTCACAGCGCGGCGAACAGTTGATGGCCGCCAACGCTGCCCGTCACCTGCCGACCCGTGGCGATGTGGAACCGCCGGCCGGGTTCCCGTCGATCGAGGAACTGGCGCCCCTGGCGGTCGATTGGCCGACCGTCGAATCCCATCGGGCGGCGGCCGCCGAATTCGTGCGGGAACTATGGCCACCGGAGTAACGAACGGTCGGACCCCTGGAGGAGCTATTGTGTAGGATTGGTGGTACGAGGTAGTCGCAATGCTCAAACACTGCAGTCTTCTTCTTTTCATCGTCGTCGCAATCGGCTGCGAAGCGCGCGTGGCTCCCGTGGACAATGCTCCCGGCGGGAATTCCGCGCCCGAGATCCGACGCCCTCTCGCGATCGCTGCGGTTTCAGGGTCTGCGCCGAACTACCAGGTAACGGTCGAGGCCGGCCAGTCGCTGGCGATACAGATCACGACGGTGGACACCGATGACGATGACGTGAGTCTGGTCGCAGAAATCGTCGGTGGAACGATCTCGGCCGGCGCGGCGGGTTTCACCACGACGTTCCCGTCGGCCGCTGTGGACACGATCGGGCTGAACGGTACCGCAGGCTCAACGGTTGGCACGGTCCAATTGCGCATCCGTGCAGACGACGGGAATGGCGGCTTGTCCGACGCATTCCTTGCGGTGAACATCCTGCCGGCCGGTGGCAACTCCGATCCGGTGATTCAGCGCCCCCAGGCAATCAAACCGGTGGCGGGAGTAGCGCCAGACTACCAGCTGTCGATCGCAGCGGGCGAGTCGCTGGCGATCCTGGTTCCCTCCGTCGATTCGGACGGCGACGACGTAGACCTGATCGCAGAAGTTGTCGGTGGAACGATCACGCCAGCGGTAGCCGGATTCTCCACCAGCTTTCCCGCAACGGCGGTTGGCACCGTGGCGCTGAACGGAACCGCGGGGTTCACCTTTGGCACGGTGGAATTGAGGATCCGTGCGGACGACGGCAGAGGCGGGACCGCTGAGGCATTCCTTGAAGTGAGCGTGGGGAACCGGGCCCCGATGTTCAACGCGGTCGGCGGCAACGGCGACGTGACGGGTAGCCACCCGGCGTGGGAAACGGTCTTCCAGATCGGAGAGTTGATGACCACACGGGTGTTCGCCATCGACCCCGACCTCGGCCAGCAGCTCACGATCACCGGTGTCGTGGTCGGCGGCAGCCTGACTGCCAACGAAGCCGGGATCACCACCCCGTTGCCGTCGCAGAGTCAGGGTCCTTCCCAACTGGAGTTCGAGTTCCGGGGTACCGCCCAGACCGCGGGAACGGTGGTGATTCTGTTCGAGGTGGAAGACAGCGAAGGCGCCAATGACCTGGCCTCGTTGACCGTCCGCATCAACGAAGCACCCACCCTGCAGGCGCCGCAAGGCCCGGTGCCGGTGGACGGAGCCGACCCCCGGTACACCATCAAGGTGACGTTGGGCGAACCCCTCGACTGGTCGATCGTGGCCACCGACGTGGATCCCGACGACGAATTGCGCATCGAACTCGATCGCGTGAGCGGCACGATCACACCGGAAGAGGCCGGATTTTACCCACTGCTGGCCGAGTCTGTCGGAGTGAGCCCGGCGGTGTACACCACATCCGGGACGTCAGTCTTGTGGGGCACCATCGAGTTGGAGTTCATCGTCCATGACTCGTACGGTGCGCTCGACTGGATTGAAGTTACGTTCGAGATCGCGCCGCCACCGACAATCAACGGCCCGACCGGGGACATCCCCACGCAAGGCGCTGCTCCCGATGTGACGGGGCAGATCAACGTCGGCGATTCGCTGGACTTCGAGGTCAGCGCCGTGTCGAACTGGAAGGCCGCGCTCGGCGATGTGGTCTCGCTTGGCGTGACCGTGACCGATGGTACACTCACAGCGGCCGAGGCCGGGTTTGACGCCCTTCCAGCGGACGCCGTCGGGCGGACGCCTGAGAATCTGTTTTTCACGGGAACTGCCGCGGCGCCCGGATGGATCGAGCTGACCTTCGTCTCCGAGGACGAGGTGCGCGGATCCACCACACTGACGTTCACGGTCACCATCAACTCACCGCCGGTGCTGGCGGACCCGATTGCGCCCGGCGAAATCACCGGTGGATCCCCGCTGTGGACCGCGACAGTCGGCGTTGGCGATTCGCTGGACTTCACCGTGCAGGCTACGGATGCCGATGGGCATTCGCTCGATCTGACCGCGTCGATCACCGGGGGCTCGCACAACGCAGCCGAGGCCGGGTTTGACACATTCCCGCTGAACGCTGCCGGTGTGGATGCGCAATTGCCCTACACCGGAATCGCCCTGGCCACAGGCACGATCCAGATCAGGTTCTACGTCACCGACGGCAACGGTCGCGACGACAGCTACGAGATCCTGATCCGGATCACTGAACTCAGCGTCGCACGGATCGAGTCCTCCGTGCCACGGCCACGGTTCGAGGAGATTGTCACGCTGGACTGGACCGTCTTCGGCGCGCTGGACTCCCCGGCACTGGAGCCGGGCAGCATTGACGTGACCGGCCAGTCCTCGCGGATCGCGGTTCCGTTCGGCTCTCCCGACGGCCGACTCGGGCGGTCCACCGCATATTCGTTGCACGGCGAGACTGCCGTGATGACTGGCGACAGCGTGGACCCCGACCATGTGCGAGTGGTTGTCGGCGACTCGGGTGCATGGTCGACGATCAGCGAGATGGTCGCCATGTCGGACGGGGGCTGTGTGACGGCCGGCTATTTCGATCTGCAGGTGACGGTAGACCCGGGCGGCGCCAACGAAACGGTGCTGACCTCGTCAGGCGACTCCCATGACGACGGGTTCATTTGTCGCTATGCGTCAGACGGGTCCCTCCTGTGGGTGCAACAGATCTTCGCGACCGCCACGTATGCCCGCGTGACCGGAATCGACCGGGCTCCGGACGGGAGCCTGGTGGCGGTAGGCGTCTACTCGGATGCAACGACGTTCGGCGCCGGGCAGGCAGAGGAGACCCAGCTCACCAACCTTGATCCGGGGGAACCCGACGGGTTCGTGGCGTCGTATTCGGCAGACGGTGAACTCCGCTGGGCACGACGTCTGGTGGTGAACGGTGGCGTCCAGTCCGTCTCGGTCGGAGCCGACGGCCGGATCGTGGTCATCGGGCGCTTCTCGCAAGCCGTCACTCTCGGGTTCGGTGAACGCAACGAGGTCAGCTTCACCCCGATGGGCATCATGGATTCGTGGATCGCGGTCCTGTCGCCGACGGGTTGGCTGAGACAGGCGTGGCAGGAGGGCGGCACGGGGCGCACCCAGTTCTGGCGCGTGCTTGCCCTCCCCGATGGCGAACTGGTGATCGCCGGCGGCGTGCAGGCCACCACCGTGTTCGGTGCAGGTGAGCCCGCCGAGACTACCGTGACGGTTCCGGTCGCCGAACTGCATGCCGTTCTGGCCCGTTACAACGCCTACGGACAACTGGAGTGGGTGCGCACCGCCACCAGCCCGACGCTCGTGCGTGTCTACGGGCTGGCGGCAGCCCCCGACGGCCAACTGGTAACAGGCGGCCGATTCGATGACTCGATCACGCTCGGTCCGGGTGAGGCCAACGAGGCGACCATCGCAACCGCCCAGCCAGCCATGTTCCTCGCGACCTTCAATTCCGATGGCGAGTTGCAGCACGCCACCCACGCCACCGGCAGTGGGTGGTCCTGGGCATCCGATGTGGCCATTCACCCCGACGGCTCGGTTGCCGCATCCGCTATTTCGGCAACGACATCACCCTCGGAATCGGGGAACCGAACGCGACCACCCTGACATCGGTGTCATCGGCCGATGGATGCCTGGCGTGGTTCACGCCGGACCTGAAGCTGGTTCTGGCCGAGCAGGTCGGGTCCTGGGGCGGCGACAACCTGAACCAGGTGGTGAGCCTTCCGGACGGCGCCATGATTGTCGGCGGTGACACGAACAACGGAGTCGGCCCCGAACTGATCGTCCGCCCGGGCGCTGCCGACGAACTCACGATTCCTCTGTCCGGCGCGGCGTCGTTCGTCGTGCGCTACGAACCGGTGAACTACCGGATGCTCCAGGTGCGGCCCGGGGGGTTTGAATGGCAGCGAACCATCGGCGGCTTCCGCAACGACCGCGCGCTCGACGCCGCCGTTCTTCCCGACGGCGATCTGGTGGTAGGGGGCTATTACGACACCGTCGCCCGCCTGGACTCGGCGCCGCTGGACGATCGCTTCGTCTCGTTCGGTAGCAACGACGAGGACATCCTGCTCGCAAGTTACGGCCCGGACTCCACTCTCCGCTGGGTGGTCCGTGCCGGTGGCACGAGGGAGGATCGAGCGAACGCCGTCGCTGCACTGCCCAGCGGTGACTTCGTTGTGGTCGGCGAGTTCGAGGGAACGGGCGCGGTGTTCGGTGAAGGCAACCTCGGCGAGACCATCCTGGATGCGCCCGTGGACCAGGCGATGTTTGTTGCCCGTTACAACCGCTTCGGTGAATTGATGTGGGCCCGAACAGTCACCGGCACGGGGAATTCCCGTGCGACGGCTGTAGCCGCCACGCTCGATGGCCGCATTGTGGTGGGCGGTACGTTTTCTGAAACCGCCACGTTCGGCACTGGCGAAGCGAACGAGACCACCCGCGACGCCGACGACGACAACGACGGATTCCTTGCCAGTTACGCAGCTGATGGCTCTCTGGAGTGGGCCCGGTCGTTCGGCGGCAACAGCTACGAGAAGCTCGAGCACGTGGCGGTTCGCCCGGATGGCGAAGTGGTGGCGGTTGGCGCGTACGAGGGGCAGGCGATTTTCGGCGCCGGCGAAGCCAATGAAACGCAGTTACCGCCGGCCAGCAATCGCGATCTGTACGTGGCGTGGTTCGATGGCACGAGCGGCGTCCTCCGCCGCGTAAGCAGGGCCTCGGGCAGTGGCGACGACGATGTGACCGGCCTCACACTCCTGGACGACGGTCGGGTGGTCGTGACCGGGACGTTCCAGGACGACATCACCTTCGGCATCGGCGCGGGCAATGAGACGACCCTCACGCCGATCAGCGCGTTCGACACGTGGTTGGCATGGTTCCACCCGGACGGCTCGTTGAGTCACGCACAGAACGTCGCCGGCACCACGCTGGACCTGCACGCGTTGCCGGACGGGCGACTGCTGCTGTGCGGGGTGTTTGCCGGCACGGTGACGTTCGGACAGGGGCAACCCGGCGAGACCACACTCGTTTCCGAAGACGCGGGCGGCGATCAGTTCTACGGCTGCTGGTCGGCGGATGGCGAGTTGTCCTGGATCACGCGCATCCACAACGGACGTAGTGAAGGGATCGCGACGTTCCCCGACGGCAGTTTCGCGCTGGTCGGCCATGCGACGGCGCAGACGGCATATTCGCGCGGCTACGCCAACGAGACCACTCCTGTCACGTTCGGCGGCGTGGATTTCGTCGTCGGCCGCTTCCACCCGCTGAACGACCGCGACGACTGATCGCCGACCGGGTCGCAGCGGTTCAGCGACCCCGATCGGTTCAGCGGCCGAAGGCAAACTCGATCTGGTCGTCCCGGCCACCGGCAACCACGAAGTCGAGTTGCCCGTCCGCGTCCACGTCGGCGAACGTGCCGTAGAAGGCGATCTCGCCGACTCTCCAGGTGGAGCTCAGCGTGAAACCGCCCGTATTGTCGCCGTGCCACACCGTGGTCATCGTGCCGGCCTCTATGACAATCAGGTCGAGTGCCCCGTCGTGATTCACGTCATGCACGGCGAGTGAGTAGATATGCTCC
>WURV02150931.1:0-17364 GCA_011762755.2 Epimenia babai | reverse complement strand
TTGCTGATAAGTCAAATTGTCGCAGGCTGTTCAATGCGTGAATTGGCTCAATAAATGTAATACAATTTTTTTCAAATTTTTCGGTCTTGGGGAAGGGGTGCGCATTATACATGGCCGCGCATTATACACGGTAAAATACGGTATCTGCTAATGACAATCCAGACAAAATCTTTGTAGAATTTACAAGTTATAACGTAAGCACCCCTAATGGAATAATCCACCAAGTAGTGATTTGCTTATCAACTCATGAAGCCAAAACTTATTAAAAGTGTTTTTACATTCCTCTACCAGAATGTCATACTGTGATAAGCACTCTTTCAACTTTACTGGTTTATAATAGAGCCAAAAGTATCCTACTATATTGTACATTTATGAAGTTCTTGCATGAAAAACACTAGACTGTATTAAGTTTATGCTAGCCAAGATCACTGTCTACTGTGTAAATACCATACTATGGAATATATAAGATACAGATAATACAATTATATTCAATACTGAACACTACTCCCACTTTTAAAATTAGGGCTATGAATTGATAAATTATACTGTATGATACACAGTTCAAAGATAGCTTATTTATGGTCATAAGAGATCAACTGCCACTAAAAAATGCGAAAGGGGCCTGAAGACGCGCTTCTAGAACATTAATAGCATTTAAAAAATAGAAGTTTGTTGAGAGGATAATATATATATAAATTGGAGAGTTCAGCAACAAGCGGTTCTTAAAAAGATTTTGAAGTAAAAATACAAACATCACTTCCCCTTGGTCCGATGATAATATGCTTAACAGATGTAAATGACACCAACCCTAGAGGAATATCTGCCAAATGGCAAGGCTCTATGATAAATGGTTATGAAAAGATTTTTTAAGAAAATGTTAACGTCGCATGGAGGGACGGATGGGCTAAGCCATAAAGCTTTGGTGAGCTAATAAGTAAAAAACTATTCTAATCTATATTACTACTTGATTAGGTCGATACAACCGGCCACTGCAAAGACCTAGCAGTAGTTGGCTTTCATGCAAAATTCTACTTAATAAAAGTTTTGACTATGACTGATTGTTTTTCGGTACTGTTTGCTCCAATATCTAGTTCCATTAACAGAATTTCCTTTACTGAATTAAGAAGACCCATCTTTGTATGAGAACATTTTAATAAAGCATTGTATACAGTACTATCAGGGTAAAGATATACTGCCAGGATGTGAAATCCAGATGCAGTATATGGAAACTCACAGAAAGTAATACTACCGATGGGTGCTGGAAAACTCGGCCCACTGACTTTCTTGGACAATTGGACCTTCGTTATAGCATGGGGCCAATGGGAGACAACTCGACTGACTTTATGGGAAGAGAAACAGATGACAGTTATTTATATGTTCAATATTACTATATAGTTATAATATGTAAATTAGTATTTGACTGACCCAACGATTGGGGTAATGCAGTAAAAAATTTATTTCACAACTAGCAGAAACATTTATACGCATATAATACGTAAGTAATATAATACACAACTCTACGCAACTAATACATAATCGATATAATACCCAATAAAGACACAATGATGAATATAACACACCATAAATATAACGAATACAAGCAAGCCCCAACTAAATCACCGCATGTGGTGATGGCATGATGTTTGTGCAGTTGCCAGAGTTCTGACATCTGCATCTGCTTTGATTGGGTCAACTTTCATTAACAACACAACTTTTTTTGTACCATCAGGGAGACCTGCGCCAGCAAGGCCTCTTTCCACAGGGTGCCGATGAGGAGGTACAGGGTGAGGTTCTCATCATGAGCATTGCCGTTTAAGCTGGTTGAGAGATAACTATGATGTATTTTCTTACGAATTTATATGAAATATATACGATATTATAATTGTGATATTTTATTACAACTCTACGATATTTACTATACACTATGATTGTATGCGCTACCCACATGTTGTGCCATCCTTATTTGCCCACACTATACTCTGGTACGCCGCTACATCAAAGAGAAAACAGGTGTGTATACCCTTTGCATCGACGTGCAAATGGGTCAACCTTTCCAACTAGATAGGGTGAGTTGTCTAGGTCGAGTTGTCTGACCCACTGGAGATGGGTTGAGTTGTCTGACTTAGAAAGTCAGTGGGGTGTGTTGTCTAGCATCCCTCCAGATGACCTACTCAGGTTGATGCATCTAAGAACATATTGAAAGTGTTGTCTTTAAACTCAGACCACCACAAATAGATAGTGGAGTCTGTCAGTAATTCGCGCATTCGACTTTACTTATTTGACAAACTAAATAAAGTGAATGGAAAGTAACATGCAATTAAATGTAGCTTTCTTATGTAACAACGGAAAATGACATAATGCAATTCAAGAAACAACACAAAAAATAGATATAATTGTTTGAAAGTTTAAAAACCATAACAAGACATCTAATAATAATGTATACATTCGTATCATGCTGATAAGATAGAATAATAATCGTGTCACAAAAAAGACCGAAGTATAAATAAAATATAACTGAAAAACAAATGCCAGGGACCTCCAGATGCTCACCTGAATATTAACCCACTTAACTTTCATGTCACTAAGAGTCCAGTTGAAATTTCCAACTGCGCATGTCGACTGGAGTCGCTTGAATAAGTGCATGTATTTATGGAATTTATTTGCTAGTTCCTCGATCCCCTACAGCTTTCGGAAGATCATCCTTTACCGGCTGATGGACTTTTCTTTTAAATAAAAGGATTTTCATAGTTTGTCGGCATAAATATATCGGGGTTTACTTAGTTTTCATCGATTGGTTATTTCTGTTTCCAAAATGGCTGTTGAGGAATCAGACATAGAAATTAGTATTGAGGAAAAGATTAAAAATAAAAGTTAAGTACTAGAAAGATAAAGGCGCAACACCTTTTTTAGAGACTAACTAGTTTATTGATCACCAGCTTTCATAAACACTATGCTTCATCAGGTGTATGAAGGTAGAACTAAAATGCAGATATATGCACAAATTTTTACAGCACACCACTCGAATAAAATTACAAGAAACCTAACAAAAGGATATTATAATGATGTACAAAGGTATGAACGAACAATGTGACAATGCAAATATAAATCACATAATGAGCATGATGGAGACTTAGTAGATAAATAGTCATCAGTTGATCAAAACAATAACAGTAAAGTAAGAGCACATGAAAATTACGGTTATTAAGAACCTAATACACTCTAAGTATAGAAACAGGGTACATGCAACAGTAATCATTTATTCAATAAAAATCAATGTATGGTATGGCGAACAGAATTCAACTGGGCAAACAGAGGTGGGTGGATATTAGCGAATAGTACAGCAACCAAACAGTTATGGTTGTACGACCGATGTGAGTGCGAGATGATGTCACTGCGCTAGTCCCGATAGCGCGAGAGAGCCAGCGTCATGATTTAAGCCATGCTCAATGGTGTTGAATTAGGTAATAATTCTTGTTATTTAACTCGGCGGTCTAGGCGTTCGTTTTAAGAAACTCGTTACAATATGGATACACGAAAGTTGAGCAGTGAGTGGGTGCTCTCTTGAAATGTTCTGCTACAGGTTTATGCGAGTTGCGTATATTGAATTTATCTGCATTGATACACCTATGGAAAGTTTGCCCTATTTATCCATTTGTGGGGCATATGTTGCATGTAATAGCATATAACGCCAAAATCACAATCAAGGAGGAACTAATGTTTTAAATTCCAGCAACTACATCAAAGAAGCCCAAAGACAACTGGACAACTTACATATTACAATCGAATTATTACACTAAACTTGCCGAAGATCTAACACCTATACACAAGAAAGAAATAAAGACGGTACTTATAGTTCCTGAACAACTACGCTCTCAAAAAAAGAAATAAATATGAGCGACTACATCAAAGAAGCCCAAAGACTACATGACAACAAGAACTATTACACTAAACTTCCTGAGGATCCAATACCTATACATAACAATAGACCCATAAGTCAAGACGCTCAACTGCAAAAATGAAAAAAAAGAGAAAAAAACAGAGGCCATTTTGGTATTAGAACGAGAAGACAAAGAGGCTGCTTGACATCAAACACAAGGAGCCAAAGAGACCAGACAATACCCATCACGATACTGAAACAAGACAAGAGAACAAAGAGACCCAGCAATACCCATTACGACAGTAACAAAAAAAACAGATCTGTCGAAAAAACCAAGTCTGAAATCACATCTAATTGCCAAAACAGAGATGCCCTAAACAAATCTGAATATCTGACAAATGGCAGACATTCGCACTAAGCTGACATGGAGGTAAGGATTACCAAATTAAAAGATAGATATGTTAGAAATTACCCCCCTTTGCTCCCATGACGAGACGCTGAGCAATTAAAAAGATACTAACCCAAAGACAATATCTGCCAAATGGCAGACCCCTGAATTAAGCGGTTAAAATGAATTTTTAGGAAAAAAATACACTCATCAGCGTAAGTTAGTTCCTTTGGGTACGATGACGATACCGTGAACAAATCTAGTATAGACCAACCCAAGGGCAATATCTGCCAAATCACAGACCTCCATAAGGGGTTAAAAAGATTTTTTAAGAAAATATACGAACATCGGTAGAAGTTACTTTCCCTAACTGCAATGACGATACCATGAACAAATGTAAAAGAAACCAACAGAAGGACAATATCTGCCAAATGGCAGACCTCTGCGATAATCGGTACTTGAAAAGAAATTTTAAAGAAAAAAATTTGAACATCGGCAAAAGTTACCTTCCCTAAGTGCGATGACGATACCATGAACAAATCTAGAAGAGACCAAGGGCAATATCTGCCACACAACATACCTCTCTGATAAGCGGTTCGTGAGATTTTTTAAGAAAAAATGCAAACAATATTACACAGAAATGACCCTATAGTGGAGTTTTTATGGTTAGGTAACATCATTGCATATCGTTATGAGCAACATATAGACGTATGAAGTCCATTATTCAATTTTAGTAGCTGTACAACACAACTGGCTAATTTTAGTTACAACTACAATTTAAATGCAATACCTAAAATCTATCAAGAAAGGTAATGTTGCTAGCATTGTGAAAAATAATTGTTGCCTTAAATAAGCATTGAACTTGTAGGGCTGCCTTTCAACACAATTTCATCTATTTAATAAGGTGTGTCTTAGTGTCTATATAAAAGTGGTATTACCCGGTCTGCTAGTTAAAATCTCGGGTACTACGAGAAGAACCATAGTCCTCAAGTCACACCTTGAAATTACATTCTATAGCTTAGATGCCGATACCCTGAAGCAACCGAGGTGATACCAACTAAGAGCCTTCACCTGCAAAATTATAAGACTGTGCTTCGACCATTTTAAGAGATATCTTGGAAAAATGTTACGAATGGACGGTCAGGCAATGGACAAAGTCCGATCACAATAGCTCACCGCAGCATTCTCTCAGATAAACTAAAAATGAAACACAGGATAAAAAGTGAATGGAATGGGTTTGTATGAAGCAACTAAGATGCTTTGTAATGTAAAAACCATTTCCAAAAACAAATCAAACCCAAGAAACGTTCCTAGAGGTCTCAAAACACTCACCAGCATATTTAAAAAATGTAATAAGTTGCTAAACCTGAATGACACTAGTCCATACAAAGACAATGCTTCCCTAATGGCAAACATTTGAACCATGAGGTTTCTGAGAATTTTTTTCGAGTTAAAATACCAACATCAGAAAATTACACCTTCTGCCTGATTGTAATACCCCAAACCAATCTTAATTATGACAATCAAGAACCGCAGAGCTCTTCGACAGATGATTTTCATAAAATTTTTCGAATAAAAATTTAAACATCGGCAGATATTACTTCGCATTGTATGGGTAATGATACCCCGAACAAACGTGAATAAGACCAACCCAAGGACAACATCCACCAAATGGCGAAGCTCTATGTCAAACAAAGTTCAGGAAAAGGTTACTATATGAGATACTCTATAGTATATATAACAAACTCGATCCCATCAGAATACTTAGCTCACCGGAACATTCGGCTGCGTAGCGGAGTGGCCTCCTAGCGCACAATAAAGTGTTCACTGTCTCGATGGCAGGAGAATTCCAGTCAAATGTCTCGCCAATAACCTTAAAACAGAAAATAATATATGAAAGTGGCAGCCTATAAAATTTAGAGTGTGTTAATTATGTTCCTCAAGAAATTCTAAACTCAAATAACAAAGCATAGTTAATCTTATATCTAACCTACATTGATAGATATAAGGGTGATCCAAGATAGTAACCCCAGATAATTTGCTTGTGAAACAATGATACAATTTATTTTAAGTAGACACTGAAGATCACTAAAGTTCAAAACTAATAACTTACACAAGAACCGCATGTATTCAATAAATGTGAATGTGATTTCTCCAAACTAATAGCTTTTACGGTGCTAATTAAACTACAGTATTATCATTCAAAATCTCTTACCTAGATATCTATAAACCAAACATTCCTAATAAGTAGAGGCAAAAGAGACCTCAAGATGCTCATGAGAAAAAAAAATAGAAAAAAAGGAGAGAAAAAGACAGGACAAGGGGCCAGAAAGGCCATCTTAATAAGAGAACGAGAAGAGGAGACTGGTTGACATCAGAAGCAAGATGCCAAAGCGACCCAACAATACCCATTACTACACTGAAACAAGAAAATACAGATTAATGGAAAAAACCTAGGCTGAAATCACATCTAATTGCCAAAATAGAGATGCCCTAAACAAATCTACACAGACTATATCTGCAAAATGGCAGACCTTCGCACAGGGCAGACAGCGAGTTAAAGATTTACAAATAAAAAGTTGATAGAAATTACCCCCTTTGCTCCCATGATGAGACGCTGAACAAATCTGAAAGATACTAACCCAAGGACAATATCTGCCAAATGGCAGACCCCTGCGATAAGCGGTTTTAGAGAAGCATTTTTTCAAGAAAAAATGCGAACACTGGCAGATGTTACTTCCCCTAACTGCGATGACGATACCATGAACGAATCTAAAAGATACCAACCCAAGGACAATATCTGATAAATGGTAGAACATCGTCAGAACATCGATTTCAGCAGAAATTACTATGTACAAACCTAAAGGGGACCAATCCAAGGACAAATAACAGACCTCTGCGATAAGCGGTTCTTGAGATCTAAAGAAAAAATATCGGCAGAAGTTACCTCCCCGAGTGATGATAACAAGACCACGAACAAATCTAGAGAGACCAACCCAAGGACAATATCTGCCAAATCTGCGATAAGTGGTTCTTGAGATTTTTTAAGAAAATGTTAACATCGGATGGATGGACGACGGACGACCTCCGATCAAAAAGGCATAAGGTCAGGTAAGCAAATAAATATGAATATGCAAAATAAATTTGCATTATCAGAAATCCTGAGAGGAAAAAAGAAAAAAAATCGAATAAAAAGTAACGAAGGTGTAACTTTTATGCTTAACGAATATTAGAACATCCTTAATTTTCCGGAGAAGAAAAAAGAAAATAAAATTGAATAAAAAGTAACGAAGGTGTTAACTTTTATGCTTAACGAATATTAGTGCATCCATAATCGTCAAGTGCTACAACTCCCTATGATGTGTAGTCATTTCCCTGGTTTCAGATTTGGCTTCGCGTTTGCCTCATCTAATTTGGTTAAATTTCACTCCTAATTCACGTACATTGCGACTATTTAAATATGTATGAAAACGACGTAGTATCACCAAAAAAAACTCATAATTTGACAATCTTCACATTTTCAATGGATTTTATTAGCCTGAAGAACGATTTTTTGAGGGTGTCATTTTTTGGCCACGTTTGGATTATGACAGTAACGTTGAACGGGTTACAGGTGACTGTTCACGCCACGTCAAAGTGTAGATGTCACAGAATCTTCTAAAATTGAATGATAAAACAGAAGTTGTTGTAATTTTGCATAAGCAGTCAAACTCACATTTCTCAGTCTCACTCGAAGCTATGGATCTGTGTTTGCAACTGATGCAGCCAGAAATTTGGGTGTGATATCTGACAAGGATTTCTTTTTCTGATTACGTTAATTCTATATATCGCTCATGTTACATCCACCTACACTACATCAGACGCATCTGACCATACATTCCGCATGATACCGCTGTATTCATTGTCTGCTCATTGATTCTTTCTCGTTTGGATTACTATAACTCTCTTTTGGTTGGCGCCCCTTTCTATCGTATTCATCGACTGCAGTTAGTCCAGAACAGCACAGCTCGTGTAATTTACCAGCAATCCAAATTTTCTCTTGTTACACATCGCCTGGTAAATCTACACTGGCTACCTATGTCACAGAAGATCACTTAGAAGGTGCTGACTTTCGTTCACAAAGATATGCACTGCTATGGCCCTGCGTACATCACTGACATGATTTCTGGTCATGCGCCGTGTCGCTTTCTGAGGTCTGTCTCTCAGTGTCTAATGACAGTTGACAACTGTCGTTTTGTCACTACTGAAAAGCGCTGCTTTCGCTTTGCGGGGCCCGCTCTATGGAACGCTTTGCACCCGAAATGAGAAGCAGAATCACCATTAACAATTTTAAAACCATGCTTAAGTCTTATCTTTTTACACAATATAAATTGTAACTGTAATGACTTCATTTGCTCTAATATTAGCTGCTATTTGCGCTGCAAATCACCGTGGAGCACCCTGTGAGAATGCATGCATGGAGCAGGGGGGGTATATAAATGCCTAATATTTATATTATTTATTGTAACACGAGCGCGGTCACGTCGTTAATGGAGTATCTCCCAGCCCAACCGCACCCTCATTTCTGATCTACTGCATAGATTCCATCTGCTGAAGGTGAATCTAACATCTATTTTGTGCAGCCGAGGCTGTCCACGATGGTGGCATTTCGATGCATATGAGGGTCCCATGCATTTGAACCATACTCCAGGATTGGTCATATGTACGTTTTATAACATAGGGCCTTGACCTCTGGTGAACAGCCACGGAAGTTACGTAGCAGGAAGGCACGCATAGAGTTGGCCTTTTTAATGACACAGTCGTAGTATCCTCTTGGCCTTGTCTACAACATTAAGTGGCTATTATTGATTTTGGCTTATTAGTTATGTGGAGTACCTCGAATTTACCTTCATTGAATTGCATGGACCACATCGACTCTCAAGCTTGCAGCTTATCCAGGTCACGTTGTAAGGTAGTGCAGTCACATTGGTCCTCTATAACCCTATACAATAAGGAGTCATCAGCGAAAAGGCGAGGGGTGGAAGAAAGGCCATCACGCTGGTCAAGCCATTAAGCAGGCCCATGTTGCAGTGTCGTAATTGTAGCAGGGCAGTGAACTAGTGCGATCTGCCTACCGATGTACCGCCATGACATCAGTATATATTCTAACGCTATTGTTAACCCTAACCCTAATCCCGGATTGCACTAGTTCACTGCGACCATAGATTAAGTACCTACGAAACTAAAATAGTCATTAGTTCCTTATTCATCGACCTTTCCGGGTTAATTTTGGAGTGCTCCTTCCAATGATAAAACTTTCGCATAGCTCAGGGTATATTAGATTTCTTTGTCTAGTATCTGGATAATCAATTAAATTTGATTTAAATTACCTTCAGTTTCGGTCAGTGCGGTTGAGTCGATATTTTGGTGGGAGGGGACTTCGGCAATGACGTTTTCGCTTGAGGAACGTTTGGGTTATGAACGTTTAGGTTTGTGGACGTTTTGACCTGCTACCAAATACACCAGGCTAAATATTATATAAAAGTAAATCGAATATGACGTTGTATGCTACAGAATCTCGATAGACCTATATATTACGTTTCTACCGTCATTATGCCGATCTAAGCTGCAAAAACATCGCGTGCAGAGCTTATCTTATTATACCTCGGTCTCATTTTCTCTAGAATTTATTTCCAATTACTTCGAAACTTGCAAAATATGCGTACAGTACACCGGGTTGAACAATTTTCTACAAACGTACCGATAGTAAGACTACACACGACGTTGAGTCTCCCAGATGTACTACTTCTATTATAAAATGATAAATAAAACCAGATCACTTGGTTATTCAAATAGCTAATCGGTATTATCAATAATCGATTCACGTGCGACGATCTAGTTTTATACATCTATATACAGTAACAACTAGCGGTTAATCAATCTCGCGTTTTATCGCCAAGGAAGAGAAAGATAGAAAATGGCGTAGTTCTTTTTATTTATGACTTAACTTCGAACGCAGCTTACTCTGGGACTAAGGCTTAGGTTTGTACAGGGTCTGAGAGCAAACAGCCTTTTATACAATCATCTAATGGTAATAATATTTAAGAATAATTGAATAACTGCACGATTGAAGAAAGTGGCGAATCTCATAATAATCGCATTATTGCAGAAATTGGCGAAACTCCCTCACATGCAATCCAAAAGACCAGCCTACTTAGGCCTATAGCTGCAAACTCGTACAACTCAAATCTTAAATCAAAAATTAAATTCATTCAAAGCACCAGTAATGCGTCTTTCATATAATGCCATCGAGACTAATAATTTGTGTCAAGTCATGTTAGAAAACAACCAGCATCCATTACTAACTGCATGAAATACCTATGAATTCACCTAACCTCATCCTTACCATGGAATGAACATATCGATACTTTTAAACGCCAAGTCATGCCCCTCATTTGGAAATTTTTAAACATTCATCATTTACTCACTGACAGCCCTCATTTGGAAATTTTTACACATTCATCATTTACTCACTGACAGCCCTCATTTGGAAATTTTCACACATTCATCATTTACTCACTGATAGCTCTTGTCGCATGTTTTACATTGCCCTTATAGGCTACGTCCTCGTCTAGAATACGCTCCCGTCCTTTTTAACATGCCAGATAAAATAATATAACACCCTTAAAATTCTTGAAAACAGATCTTCTTTCTTCTTCCTTTGGGTAGTTTTAAAATCTTTCCACTAGTTATAACTGACACAAGGATACAAGAAAAAAGTGAAAAACACGTCATTCCAGAACTTTCACATGTCATTTGAAATTTCGCGATATGCGACAAAAAGTAGCCGTTTTCATGTACCTATGAGACGAGGGGTAGACTTTGAGGATTGAAATTTTGTCTTTAAAAATCGTCTTATCGGCGAGTATATACGGTAACTGTTTTTTATTTTCAAGCAATTTTCGTCATCAGATAAGATAATGAATTACACTCTCACAAATAACTCAATCTACTCGAAACTCAAACATTCCTACTACGAAGCAGTAGCAAAATTAGTGAAATGAAACCGACAGTAACTTATCAATTGTTTTCGAACGTTTTAGCGACGAAATTGCATAAAATCGCATTTTTTGCGGAATGAGAAAATATAAGACGTGCCTCACATTAATTTGCTGGCTATTGCTTTCTCATGGTTGAAACTTTACAGACGTACGTGGAGCACTGCTTCACGTTGAAGGAACCTAATCACTTGCGTAAGAGGTAAATAGTCATCTATTAGAAATTTTCTAAATTCGCAAACTCCGTAAACATTCGTAATAACTGCATCAAATTGTCGACTTCATTTCGTGCGCGATCAGCCAAAGTGTGACTCCGCACTCTTATTGTTCTTTCATAACCACTTATTCACAAAACGTGTCGGTGCCTGAATGGGTTCAGCATGGGTTCGAGGGCCGCCTAACTGTTTCATTTTTCAAATATTATGTTTAACGCAATTTATATTATAATTGTATTCTGCTAGATGAACAGTTATGTTAATATTATTTTCAATCGAGCACATAAATTACGTTTACATTTTGTATATTTGGCCTTAATTATTGGTATTGACGCAGGACTTTCGCCTTGAACAATTAGTAGTCATACACAATGCTAGTACAAATGTACTATCACTAGCGAAATTAGTGAAATGAAAACGACAGGAACTTATCAATGTACTCGATACTTGCATTACAGTGACGAAATCGTATTCAATAGGGTCTTTTTTCTGCGGTGTGAGACGATATGACTTGGCCCCAACCTAGCTAGGTGGCTATTGCTGTCCTATGACTGAAACTAATCACCTGCGTAGGATTTGAAAAACCTTCCATCGGGAATTTTCCTGAGTCGTAGACTTGTAATAATTGCATCAAATTTTGCCCTCCCATTTCGTGCTCGATACGCCACTACGCGACTCCGGAACGTTATTGTTATTTCCTAACCACTTCCACACAAGCAACGATCGTGTATCGATACCTCAATAGGCTAGGCGCCCGCGTGGCACTGGTTCGGCCTAGGTTCGAGCGCTACCTAAGTTTTATTTTTTCAAATATTATGTTTAAAGCAATTGATGAAAGTGTTTTACGCCCGATGAACGGTGATGTTATATTTTTAATCAAGCACCTAGATTACGTCACATTATGGATATTTGACCATTTTGGTATTGATGCAGGACTTTCGCAATGCACAATTCGTACTCATACTTAATGCTAGTATAATTGCGCCAGCACTAGCAAAATTATGAAGATCATTCCAAATATTATTATTTTCGAAATGCGGAAAATTTAGTACTACTTTCTACGTCGGGTATTTCCGGATTCATTAACGTCGAAAAGTATGTACATAAATAAAAATTTGGTATGTTAATCATTTTGGTATGAGAATCCTATTTCTAATAACTGCCAGAAGAGTTTTAGATCTTAACTTAAGTTCAAGAAGTTGTATCCCTTGCGATATTCCATGTATTTATTTTCGACATAAATTTCTATACTGATTTCTCGCTGTAACATACCTTTAGTATAGCGCTGCATTTCACGGATTTCTATGGTCCTCTTATTCTTTACCGTGCCAGGCTTTACGACGGCGATGACTGATTGGTCGCAGTTGTACTCGGACGCGGAAACATTCCCGGGCACTCATAATAAGAGAGTTTAACTTATTTATCGTGTAATATAATACATTTAGTTCAGAGTGTTCCGCCTTTCCAACCACTCAATTAACACGTTGAATTCCTGTATAGACTTCATTGAACTTGAGTCGTTGAAAAACTCCTGTTCATATTTATTTTTCCACATAGTTATATCTCCTTTTAGAGCTCTTACCAGGAATAGTTATCTTGCGTGAGTCCACCCATGTTTATCCTAATTGTTTAAACTCGGACTAGTGTGAACTCAAAAAGCAGACATTTCATACACGCTAAATGCTATAAAAGATTCTAAGGCATTTATTTTCATTAGCTAATGTTTGGTCAACCACGCTTCTACCGTTTCTTGTGATGCATAAGAATTCACCTTTATCATCATCACCAACGAGCCATTAACAATTCTAGGGTTCGTCTCTTTATAACTCTATAAATTAAATGCCATAACCATTGGTATTTGTATCCTTAGTGTTTTTGTGAATCTTTATCAGATCTTTAGGATGCTGGTATGGCACTGGTATAAAGTCGCTTGAATCATCAAAGATGTAGTCACGCACAATAAAGTCTGGTGTAACGCCAGTTCTCGCATTGAGGCCCCTGGCTACAATCACGTCACATTGCCCAAAATCGTCATTAATGGGTAATAATTATATTCGTCTATAAGTTTCTCAAATAGGTTATTATGTGCATCCCATATGGAGACTGGCCCGATGCTATGTAAAGATAACACAAATATATAATCGTTATCACGAAAGAAATATTTTTCATGTAGTTTCAGCCACAGAGATTCCTCTGACTGCTTGATACATGCAATTTCCTTGAGATAAAGTACTACCCTGCGCCACTGTGTCGTTTAACCCGTGTATTGAAACGTCTAAAGGTGAATACCGAGGCAAAACTAGGAAATTTTACTCTGGTTAATTCTGAAATCGTCTTCTCAATGTCTATCCCCGCCCCACCCCTATTTATTCATGTACCTCATCAGTTTTCAACTTCAATATTACCATATTACCCCACTATCAATGTTCCATGCGCCTATTCGAAGTTGGCTCAAATTTCCCATGTGCAGCGCATTGTGCCCTGATGCGCCTACATCTCCAGCTTTTAGTCCCTTAATATCACGAACGATATTCCGGTGTGTTGGTTGTGGTATGCGGTCTATTCGATTATTTGTAGCGGATATCCAATCCAATCTGGTTCTGTGTTGTGGACTAGGGCGGATTACGGATCCGACTTGAGCCGCTTCGACAGAGTATTATTGTTGATGCGCACACTGTGGAACCTGATGTCTCTGAACCGAAAACTGAGTTTGTGCATCAGACATAGAATGTGTGGGTGGCCGTGTTAGCCATGTCGTAAATACTAAAATACAAAGGTAACACCTTGTTGACTAACTATATAAGGATTAACACAAGCTTTCGTATATCAAGTATACTTCATCAGGTACAATCAGGTGCATCAGGTGCTAGAACATGGTTAACCATCGATCGTGGACTTGTATCCATGTAAGCGACTATTCAGACCTCACCGTTTTATTCCACTCACTCAATGTAAGAGGTATGAAAATGTACCAGAACACGTTCACTATTAGCAATTTACTAAAGAATTCGACCGTCCACTCGTAAATCCGTCTACTCTACCGACGAAATCTTGACTTTGAAACGCACGCACGCCCGCCCACCCGCACGCACGCGCACACACACATAGGCTATATGTTGCCTCGAATACATCAATTGATAACCTGGACAGCGACAACTTAGAGAAACATAGTAACAGTAAATGAATGATCAATAGGGTGGGTACAGATCGCCGAACGATGCCCTAGCGAGTTACTCCGGGCATACAGAGGCATTGGTGATTTAATAATGGGAGAAAATGACAGTGGTTTATGTCACATGGAGGCAGTAAAAGGTGATTATAATAAGTTGATTATTAT
This sequence comes from Epimenia babai, assembly GCA_011762755.2. Taxonomy (NCBI): domain Eukaryota; kingdom Metazoa; phylum Mollusca; class Solenogastres; order Cavibelonia; family Epimeniidae; genus Epimenia; species Epimenia babai. The sequence goes on along the minus strand of WURV02150931.1, from coordinate 2,510 downwards.
GAATGACACATCATGAAACATTTTCGTGCAAAGAATCACCGTAAGCAGTTTATCAGAAAGAAATCTACTTATGAGGCGTAAAATCATACAATTGATTCCATCACTTGGTTCTTGCACTTCACGGTCGAGCTTCTGGTTATGGGTGACCTATTTTACAATGCCGACGTGTAAGTTGGATATTGAGTGTTTTATATGGTTGAAGCGGTGACTGGCTCGAGATTGTGGCTGCGGATGTCTGGTTGGTGTTCATGTTCCTCGCCCGTTTCTCAAATGTACACTGCAGTTGGACAGAATGCGCATGGGATGGCGTAGACATTTGACGTATGGCTGGTGTAAGATTCTTATGCATTGTGCGTTATTCCGTTTTGTCCATCGAGTGCGAGTGTCGATGAAAGGGCAAAGTTAGCATCATGATCGGTGGGGTGGAAGAGTGGATTTGAGTAAGTATTCAGATTTAGCTAGTGGGAAACCAGTGACTGTTTGAGGTTGGGTGGTAAGCGGAAGGTTACAATTGGTGGTCCATTGGTGATGGTTTGCAGGATGTCGCCATTTTTGATGATGGGCTGTAGCCTGTATGACTCAAATAATGTGACGAATAGGGCTGAGTTGTGAACTGTAGGTGGTGACAAATATGACATTGAGATTGCACTTTTGGCGATAGTTGAGGAGTTGCTGAATGAGTATTTGGCTAGCGCGACTTAGTCCTGGTAGACGATAGAGGCTGGATACTTAAGATCGACGAGGCTGTTGAGATGAATTTCTGTCTTGTTTGTAAGGGCAGATGCGATAACATAAAACTTGACAGTACAGTTTCAATCGAGCGTTGTGAGATGGATGAAAGCTGGAGGCAAGCAAGGAGGCGTAGTGGTCAAACGGCTTACGCTAGTCTAGATTGACGTTTCTATGGCGTTTTTGCGTTAGTCTACGGAAGTGTCGAGAAAGGCATTTCATATGATAGGTATTCCATGGTTTGGTTGAGAGTCTTACGGTATGTGTTTGACGCTTGGTGGAATTTCGCGGGGTCTGCTCCCCATGTGTCCAAAAATGAAAATATCATCAATGAAAGTACGGTACATTACAAGCTAGAGGTCCTGTTATAAAAATCTAGCTTATCCGTAATTGTTGCATACTAGGGTGCCATGCGAGTGCCAATTGCTTGCTTGTTTGTACATGCAGGTCGTCACTCAATCTGAAGACAGGTGACCAAAGACAAATTTGGAAAGTTTGACAAATTGCGGTAGTTGTGTCGTCTAGGAGCGAATTTGCCACAGCCGCTAGTCTATCTTTGTGTCCCACGTTAATATATAACCACCGCAAAGGTCAGCCATTCAATTTATAGTTTATCTTGGTTGTTACGGTTATTTATGTTGTCGCTGGCTGGTCCATGGACTTAATATCGGTAAGTACTCATATGGGTGTTAAATTCCTAAATGTGGAGATAAAAGAAAAACTGCTTTTGAAACCCAGTAGAGGAACGGACCGGTTTTATGAAGGTCGTGGGTTCAGGTGCCACAAACGGCAAGATTTGTCCTTGATATTTCTCTCGAGATATAGAATCACAATTGCTCCGCCCATTAACGGTAAGTTATCACAGACCGCAAAAATCTACCATTCAATTTATAGCCTATCATCATGCAAGTTAAAATATCTGTTATCTCGATGGCATGGCATACAGTTGTCTGTGAATTTCTCTTCAGTTATTTATAGAAACACAATAGACCCTCAATAATGTTACGTTAATATTTCAAACGCAAAAATGGGGATTTCAGTTTATAGTCTGTCATGTTAGTTAAAAATGTGTATATCGCTGTTCACACAGACATTAAAAATATCAATGTTTACTCAATTGTGTAAAATCGTACAATCGCAGGAGTCTCCCCCCCGTAGACTAGATAATAAAGCACTCGTCCTGTAATCTGGAGCGATCGGGTTCTAGTCCTTATAGGAGCAAGATTTTTTCTGAATTTTTATTACGTTACAATAGTTCGCAAGAAAAAATACTATTACCTGAAGGGGAGACATGTCAATTTGCTCTGGAAAATACCATTAGACATATACCTACGAGGATACAGAGGGTACACGTATTTCTTCGGTATATCGAAATTTTGTGATTCTTTGATAACCAAGTATTAGTTCCACAGCCGTAAACCATACCCCAATGACGGATTTAACTCCCATAGCGCCGATTTCGCGTTTCCTTTACGTAACCGTGACTCATGCAGGGCCATTTAAGAATGTCTATACTCTATATTAACAAACGCGTCAAAAATAAACTTATCAGTTTATTCATCTTATTTTACAAGTAGTCAACGACACATGATAGCGATAAACTGTAACTAACGACTTACAAAACTATAATGGTAAAAACCACTACGCAATGCACGAATTACTGGTACAATAACAGTAACGGCAGATTGTCAAACACACGTATGGAATGCTGCGTGTGAAATTTTTTCAATCCACGGTCGAACCCGAATTTTGAAAAAGCACAGTCAAAAATTGAGTAAATG
>WURV02150920.1:0-17371 GCA_011762755.2 Epimenia babai | reverse complement strand
TGCAGTCTTCATGGATTGTGGAAATGAGCACTTGCTGAAGGAGAGATTGATCAGTTGAACGAGATAGGACAGAAGTACCGGAAAGCATGATTTCATTATGCATTTTGGAACCCGGTCGTCAGAAGAAGTCTTGATGGGGTGTTCTATGATAGCACTTTCTAAATCTTCCGCATTAACGAGAGAGAATTCAGAGAGAGAGCAGGAGGGTGGGGTGCTTATTAGCATCATTACGTCATCACCAGATGCTTGGACATGAATCTGGGTATTGCAGGTCCTTTTAATTAAGAGATCATTGATCAGTAAGCAGTAAGTTCCAAAGAATCGGTGAAAGCGTGAGCAGTTGTTTATAGTGACATGTATAGTTCTGTTTCATAGCATAAAGTCTATCCATCTTATCTTTATTTGATCAAGACAAGCTTTAATTATAGCCCTTATGATTGTTGAAACCTCCATCATTGACGATGAAAATGCCTAAAGTATAAGAGCCATGCATGTTTTCTATGTTTGATACTGGTGTATGCAGTGCAGTTTTAATAGATATACCTCGTTCATAGGCATATTTTTCTTTATGTAGAACAGCAGTAATAGTAGGTTGAAATGCCTTTCAAGCTTGGCGAGTAGTTAGTTTTTCCCCGCTTTAGGTATAAAGTTTATAGCCCTTCATTAAGTGTTGATGTAGTTTTGAAGTAGTATTATTTACGTCATCTGGTAACATATTTAAGCCGTTTCAGATACTTGCTTTCATAAGCGATGGTTTTATCGTTAAGATTCCAGTCAGTGTTTCTAGGGAATTGTATGAGGCTTTTAGGACTGCTTTCCCAACTGATGTTGAACCAGATCTTTGCGTGATTGGTTAGTGATGATGCCTCGTTACTGACTTACCAACCTGAGATAAGGTCAACATGGTCAATTGATAAAAGTGTGTGGTCTAAGTCCTCTTCTCTTGTAGAGTTGATGGAATATCTGTTTATTTCCAATATTGCATACGGTCATGTTAGAAGCCTTAATGTAGGCCCAATAGTTTTCCGTTTTGCGGAAAACGGACAAATTTCGCAGAATCGGCAAAACTAACGCAGAAAACAGGTTTCTTGAAAATAAAATTAAAAAAAGTAATTAATACTAATTTTTCATATAATACAGTCTCAAAAATTCTCCCGAAGCCCCATTACTGCTAATAACCACCTGCAATTTGTTCCCTTCGTGATTTACCGGTAGATTTGACAGTTTTAGACTTCCTGGTTTGTAATTTAGTTCGTGTAATTACGGAGTTAAGTCCCTTCGCACGCGCTGAATGCCCTAAAGCGCAAGCGCCGCAAAACAAGACGACGTCGTGTGCGTTTTATTTTATTCCGGTACCTGATTTCATTTTGATTGTTGTTGGCGACTGCCGATATTGTAATTATTGTTTGTGGCATAAACTTCTTTGACGCAATTTTCTTTGTCGAACGCGTGATGATGTGACAATATGACATGAAATGACATTGAAATGAAAGGTTTTTAATATTATATTTAGTAACGGGGAAAGAACGCGGAATTTGACATTTATAACGCGGTAAATTATTGGCCCTACAGTAAATCATTTAAAGGGAGATAATTGTCTAACATTGAATGGAAAGATATCAATAATGTTGCTGCTAAAAGAATGATTTTTGCCCCTTCATTCCAGTTGATTACGATCATTACGCCACTAGTGGATCTTAAAATAAACTGACAGGTTTAAATTTCACAGTCACGCCGATATAATGAATTTGAATTTCTATGTATAGAACAACCCTGATTATACGATGTCAATTTCAATTTTGAAAGTCATCGTTTATTCGGGTGAATACGGTGATACACCAAGCCGAAGCATGACTCACGAGTTCGTTCGTGACGGGGACTTGACGGATCCCTTCACCGTCAGAGTCGGAGCTGATGTCGTGCGCGTCGCCAAACAGGTTGTCTGTAGCTACATTAATTATCACCATCAATGCTATTATCACCCTTTACTATCACAATTATACGTTATTATAAACCTTCAATATCACAATTATATGTCATTATCACCCTTTACTATCACAATTATACATTATTATAAACCTTTAATATCACAATTATATATTATAATAACCCTTCACAGTTCTATGTTATTATCACCCTTTATTATCAAAATTATAGGTTGTTATAAGCCTTTACTATCATAATTATAAGTTATCATACACCTTAAATATCACTATTAGATAATATAACCCTTTACTATCACAATATGTTATTATCACCCATTACCATCACAATTGTCATCAACGTCATTATCGCAGTTAATGTCATTGTCCGAATAACCACTATCACCATCACAATTACCACCATAATCACGTTATCACAATTACGGCTGCTAACACATATCCATCACCATCACAATAACCATCACTATCACAATCCTCATCATTATCGTAATAGCATTATCACAAATAGTGTCACTACCACAATAATTACGACCATCACATTCCTGTGATTTTACCATTATTATCACATTTACATTTATTATCGTATGCATGAAGACCTATCACCTTATGCAAGAAAAATATTAATCCAAGAACCCAATATACGAAAACGTTTAAAAAATCTGAACGATACACTAGGACCATTCACGATTGTCTAAAATTTTCATATTTACAGGGAAATACAGGAATATATATAAAGTGTATGACAAAAATGTGCATGAGCACTCTCAGTCTCGGAGAGCCTCATGTTACTATGGAAACCTTTAGTGGAGTTTGGCTTCCGTTCACCGTCGTCGTCGTTGTCATCATCTCGATCATCATTGCTTAAAACTGCCTGCGTTTCTGAAACAAAAAATACCACAAATATATATAATAACATTCCTCTGGTTTTAGAGAGTAATTTCAAAATGAACATCGATGTTCCTTTTTAAGTTGGTTCAAAGGCCGAGGTCATGCGTGTTATTTTGAATGATTCGGTGAAACATGTAAAGATTACGTATTTTTCTGGGCATTCATCTCTAATATTCTTTCTACTTTTTATAGCATTATCCAACATTGCTCTCCATAATATGCATACCATGCATGTGGATAATTTCTTATAAGGTAAGCCTTTAAATAAATCACTGATTACATGACAGGTTTGGACTATTCTAAGCTCTAACTCATCTCCACGGCATTCAACAGCTAACAGCCAGCCTTATAAGTACGCTTTGATCAAATAAATTTCCTTTCAACTCATTTTCATATTCGAAAATTAACTATTGTTATTAAAGCAATCGTTTAAATTAGTTAGACCAGATGAATAAATGTAGTCAATTTGTTCATGCTAACACGCCACACACGACTACTACCTCACTTTAACCCTTAGCACTCTGTTCTCCTAGAATTGTATTGCTATAGTAATGTAATGTACAGATGTCAGTGTGGTAAGGCTTAAATGTAGTCAATTTGTTGATGCTAACACGCCACACACTACTACTACTTTACTTTAAATGTAGTTAATTTGTTGATGTTAACACGCCACACACTACTACTACTTTACTTTAAATGTAGTTAATTTGTTGATGCTAACACGCCACACACTACTACTACTTTACTTTAAATGTAGTTAATTTGTTGATGCTAACACGCCATACACTACCACGACTTTACTCTATGTATACAAAAATACATACCCTTTTCGTTATCTTCCATTCTAACGTCGTCCATTTCTTTTGGCGATCCGGGCTGCGATTCCGAAGACGAGCCAAGATCTCGAAGAATGGAGTCCGTCTTTGCTCTAGATGGACTTTCTCTGTCTTCAAAGTCACTCCTCGATACGTCGCCGGTCTTTGTACCGTCTCTATTTTTAACGTCTGGACTAGCGCTCTTGGATTTTTCTGAACTTCTACGACGGCGACTACGAGATTCACCCCCTCCTGGACTATCGCGACTAGCCGGACTTTTATTACCCGGACTCGCGCTTCTATCGCTGTGCGAGCTGTTGCTCCTACTTTTGTGACCTTGGCTTCGACCTTTATCGCTTTGAATACTATCCGCACTTCCGCTCCTATGGCTGGCAGGACTTTCCGACCCGGATCTTTGCTTTGACCCATATTCTGCACTGTGATGTGATGAATGTGGGGAATTGATTTTCCTTGGAGATCCTTTTTGAGATCCATTATCAGGCGACCCACTTCGGCTTCTATTCAGTGACCCACTTCTGCTTCTATTCGGTGACCCGCTTCTGCTTCTATTCGGTGACCCGCTTCTGCTTCTATTCGGTGACCCACTTCTGCTTCTATTCGGTGACCCGCTTCCGCTCCTATTCGGCGACCCACTTCCGCTTCTATTTGGCGACCCACTTCCACTTCTCTTCGGTGACCCACTTCTGCTCCTATTTGGTGACCCACTTTTGCTTCTGTTTGGTGACCCACTTCTGCTTCTGTTTGGTGACCCACTCCTGCTTCTATTTGGTGACCCACTTTTGCTCCTATTCGGTGACCCACTTCTACTTCTATTAGGTGATCCATTCGCCTTTTGTTCGGGAGACACATTACCACGATCATGAGGTGACCGGCTTCGATTCGGTGACCCACTTTTTGACCGATGGCTCGCAGGTGAACCTGACTGACTTCTCCCACTGTGAAGTGAACCTGAGCCACTGAATGGTGACCCACTTCCATGTGGGGATCCACTTTTTGACCTATTACTGCCTCCGTCATGTTTTTCATCCCCCGATTCATCTGAAATACAATGTCACGTAAAAATAAACATTTGTGCCACACTGCGGCATATGCAGACTGTCTGTGGAAGTTTGGGACAAATGGCATGACTGGACAGAGGCTAATCCATCTTTTGTACTGACCATGGGGCAGTTTTGTAAAGGACTAATAATGGCTAAAACAACATGAAGTTCCTAGTGGATCGTTGCAGATGTACACAGTCGCAAAGAATAAATCTAAGTACCTGTCTAACACTGACCCAACACTAGAGGCATTAGATAAGGATTCATTTACTAATAAGTACAGAATGTCTCGAATGGAATGCTAGATTATCTTACCCTGCGTATAAAAACACCACGACGATATATGTTTCGATAGTTTATTTACTTGATAAAAAATTTACTTTTATTATTACTACTACTAATACTACTAGTGGTAATAGTATTCTAGTTACTAGACGATTATCATTACGCCATCATATTTACTCATAAAATATTTGAATATAGAAGCCTGCCACTATTAGTGCGTGAAAAGCTCCGAATATTTCTTGTCGTGTGATACGATACCCAATTAGACAGCAACCTGAAACGATTTACTAATATAAAACATACAACTCACCGCTACTTGAACCTTGATCAGCCATTTTGAACAGGGGAGACCACTTTGTTTACACTCCATCATATTCATCAAAAGCATGTTTGTGAGGGAGATCATTCCTTATGAAATTAAAGCTCATTGTTATCAAATAGTGCCACCATTTTACTTGTATTTGTGCGTCGCTACCCCATAGTATTATAACCATTACTACTAGTAAAGATATTGCTTGAATTCAATTTCGTAGGAGACACCTTTAAAATTAAAACAAACAGTAGTGTGTCCTTCTCCTTTCCTGTTAGTAGTTTAAGCTGACTGCGAGCATCAGAAAACAAAAATTTCGTCACTGGCATTCTTGGTAAGGGTGTGGCGTATTTGGTAGTCGGCCTACGAACCAGAAGATGGAGGGCCTAGATCTCGGGCGATGCAAGCTGTGTTTTCAAATTTATTTGTGGCAACATATACACTTGGGAAAGTAAATTTGTGAGGCGTTTGCTGGCTCCAGTGATGGAGCTGTCTTTTGTAATCCTTTATATATAGAAGTACCCAAGCTGCGGTATGTCACACTTTCCTTTTTACATTTAAGAGATTCGTCATTACATGGGTAATGCATTACTAATGGGTAATTTGTAAATCGAGAGAATGTTCTACATTCAGATCGAATGTATGACGAAAAGAAAAATACAAGGATTCAGCGCTATTCACAGTAATAAAATTAATGCCAGTCGCACTTTCAATATTGCCCAGTTCTAAGTTTCTAACCCTAATTTCTTTTCTAAAATTAGCAAATTCAGACAGACCAATATCAATTTCCAAGCACGAAAATCTTCCCCATCGTCAGTAACGGAAGAACTCGCTACCCTTCGCCGAAAGTGTCAACAAAGGCAATACACGGGGAATTTGACTCGCTTTCTCAAATACAAATACAGTGAAAATAAAAATGCAAAGTCACAAATTTCTGACATATGAACTTTATTCATATAAATAGTTGGTACACTGATTTTCTTCCCGCATTTAACGTCTTGTTCGCGCAGAGACAAAAACGATCAGAGGACCGTAAAACTTGCCTCCTGTTTCACAGTAACAAGGAAATACTTTCAAAATTAATGAATTATACGATACATATACGTACATTTATTACAATCTAAAGTTTCCATCATCATAACGGATGCAAAAATACAACACGTTGCATAATGGTACGCATATACCGAAGTATTTCTAAACCCAAAATGGTCATGATAGATATGCTCAAATTACAGTACTTTGAAATACATTGTAGCCTAGATATTAATTCTATCTCAATTTTGATAATTGTGACTCAAATTGTGATGATGGGTAATTAATTCGTGTACAATCAATACTATCGTGTAGTTATTCCGTGACCATACCTCTGTCATAATAATCTGTGATGTCTAGCACTTGAATAAGACATCACAAGACACCAGGCAAGACAAGCTAACGTTTTAGCGGGATACTTATGGAGAAATATTTAAGAAATCGAATAGGGATCGAGGAATCTATCCAGAGGCATGGATCAAGGAGTCTGTTTACAGGAATGGAGTACGCAATCTCTCCACGGGCATGCGTCGAGATATCTATTCATGAACATGTATCGAGATATCTATTAACGGGCATTGATTGTGGAACCTCCACAAATATCCGTCGAGGTATCTATCTACGGGCATCGATTGTGGAACCTCCACAAATATCCGTAGAGGTATCTATCTACGGGCATCGATTGTGGAACTTCAAAAAATATCCGTAGAGGTATCTATCTACGGGCATCGATTGTGGAACCTCCACAAATATCCGTAGAGGTATCTCTCTACGGGCATCGATTGTGGAACCTCCACAAATATCCGTAGAGGTATCTATCGACGGGCATCGATTGTGGAACCTCCACAAATATCCGTCGAGGTATCTACGGGCATTGATCGAGGAACCTTTATCTCAGGGCCTAGATCAGGAGATCTATTCACGGATATAGATCGGGAGTTCTATTTGCGTGCATGGATTGAAGTATATTTATCGGCATGGATTAAGGAATTAGCGCTCAAGTAGAGAATTAGATGCTCGAGTATAATTCTCTTTGGATTAGAGAAAACATTCAACATCAAGATCCCAAGTAACGAAAGTAATCATGACATTGTGCGAATAAACAGTATTAGTAGAGTTTTGTGCGCGCGTAATCGCTGTGTAGCTGCCGAACTCCTATTGCCGATAAATCTCATGAAAACGAAGTGGCTTGAAAATAAATTTCCTCAGATATAACGTTTTCACAAAACTGATATGAAAAATCAAGACACGTGTTAAGAAAGAATTTATCCAACGTATCGGAGACGTCGATAGTCGCGAGAATTTACGCAATACAGTCTGCATATTAAGAAATTGTGCGCTTGCAATGAAGATCCACAGTAAGGCTTCGTTAATATGACTGGAATTGTGTGAATGTCGAGGGAAAAACCATCATACAAATGCAAAAAGGAAATTATATTTAAGGTAATCAAAAATCTACATTTTATAATTGAAAAATTTTCTGCCGACAACCTATAATAGTGATCATCCTAAACCAAACGCATCCTAATAATGATTCCCATGTAACCAAAATGGAGTTAATACAAGAAAATAAGAAAAAAATAAAAAAGACACGTGCTTTAGTGCCTCAAAATTCGATAGGCCTATAAACATCTAAGACATTGTATCACGTATACGGATTAAAGTAAAATAGGGACATTGGAGGAATGTATGAGCGACTGTAGTATAGAGTAGTAAAATTAATATAAAGTCGTATCGACATGAGCAGCACATTCAGTCTCCATCCACCCACTGCCATCAACAGCTACACGTCTCACCGATGGAGTTTCCCAGGGCGAGATCTTAAGAACTATGCTATTCACAATGTACACAAAACCCCTAACACATTTGGAAATAATTTAACATTAATTAGCAAGTAAATGCTGATGACATGCAATCATGGCTCCCTGCCGATCTTCACAACCCTTATGACGTAACACACAAAACTTGAATTTTAAAGAGCTTTGTTGATTTTTTGGAGTGATTAAAACAGAACATATCCTCATTACCCTGATATCAAGACACAAATCTCCACGTCATATGACACATTTGCTACCTTCACAATACAGCCCACATCACATCAGCTTTGGTGCGATATTTGATCACTTATTCTATAACATATCAAAACATGCCACATGGATTCGCAAAACATTGTATCCATACAATACATCGTACACACAGCAACAGAACCACTAATGCATGTCTTCATTATATAAGAGTTACGTTTCTATAGGACATCTCACAGCAATTTACAAGTCAAAAACTGGCTACCAAAGTACAAAACTCAGCAGCTAAAGTCATCCTCAAAACTTGGGAAACATGAAAATGTCATTTCCCTACGACACTAACTCCACTCGCTTCCCATCACATAAAGATCACAATTCAAAGTACTACCCCTAACACACAACGCAATATACTTTGATGCTCTAGAGCAGATAAAAGACACCGTAATTTAAAGCAAAATGCAAGATGCAGGCGCCAATAACAAACAATAATAATTTCGTTATATCGCAACATGACAAAGTTAATAGGCACCAGAACTTTCTTTTCGTCAGCAGCATTATACCTGGACCCAATTACCATCTTAACTCACATCCAATCACAGACTCCACCATCTCAAATCCAAAGAAGATTGAGAATAGCATAAATGACCGTCTTCCACGATTGAAACGATCACCCAGTACCCAATTGAAGCGATGCATTAATGTTTTTTTTGTGTCCTATATTCTGATTTTACTGAGATCATATCGGTGTTTTCTAATAGTGTATTTTTATTAATGTAGAGTGTGTTGCTTAGGGGTTAATGACAGCAATGCCATTAGTGCACTGTAATACTAATATGTTTAATTTCATTTCATAAAATCGGCGATCCACGCTTTCAATCAACGACCCACACACCAAATGGACCACCAACACACCAAAGTGACCACCAACACACCAAAGCGTCGAAGTTCAGAGTCAATGGATGGCATTAACTTCGAGGCTTCTCACGCAAGCGTATCCAACAGATAAATAAGTCATAAATAAACACGTTCCGCTATATCAATGATGTTGACGTCAGTCGCTGTTTCATACAATCATAAAATACACGACAACCCTCTTCACTACAAGTTTGATCCATCTTTCAAAAACAATCTTACTCGTTTTATATAGGAGTGTGTATGAGAGGAATATGTGGAAACCATTTCCGTCCCTTGGATTCACATAATCGACGTGCCGCAGAAAGATCGCGGTTCGAATCACTCGACTATTACCTAGCGTCCTCTATTCAAATCAGACTTGTCAAACAAATGATTATACTATTTCCACTGGATGTCTAATGCCGACAGCTGCAGTTCGGAGGTAACAAACGAAACTAACTCTCATAAAACTCAGCGTGAATGGAATTAATGGATGATCTAGAATAATCTTACATTACCGTAGAGATAATTATGTCAGCTAGACACGCGTCTTTTCATCTGAGCCATTAGAATTACGCACAAAGCTAAGAATTCTCCATGCTATGAAGTGAGGAAGTTAATCGTGTTTAGAAATTGATAAAACAATTATCGAAGTTGGTTCATTTTTGTAATTAGGGAATTCTGTAGATATCACTGACATTCACTACTTCTCATAAAGTAGCGTTAGAACCTTGCCCTAGCCTTGAATCCATCACATATATTCCTACAATACTCCTATCACATTAAGAAAAATTCCCGTCCGAATCCAGAGGAGCACCACTGTCTGTATCGCCTTGGGTGTCACCGCAATTATCCGAAGTATTATCTGAGGCATCAGCTATGTGCCCCTGGGTCTCCATCGACTGCGTGACCCACAGGTCGATTCGTTCCTTATCCAGGCGTTTCACGCACCGGTGACTCTCCGGGAGGTTTTCGTCGTAGCAACTCGCGGATCCGATCGTCGCGGCGACGCTGACGCCGCCGAGGCTCGACTCCTGCACGGTCCGCGTCGTTGTGGAAACGGTGCCTTCGTTCGTATCGGCTGTCTTCGACGAGTGCTGCGACATTATCTCTATACTGACGTCGTGACCGTGACTCTGATCGGCTCGAGGCAACTCTAACAAAACGTCGTCACAATTCAAACCTCCACCACTCCTCGCCACGTCCTTCCTCTTCTCCACATTCTCGTTCTCATCCAAATCCTCAACATCCGCTACGTTTCCCCCGTCATCGTCGTCGTCGCAAAAACTCGCTCGCTGCCCGGACGGATGCCGTCTAGACTTCTTCTGCGGTTTACAATCCACGAAACACACGTTCTTCTGAGACTTGCTCGACCTATTGCTGGTAACACCGCGCGTTTTCCAAACATCGCCCAAACTGTCTGACGTGAGGCCAGACCTACCGCCATCGCATGCGTTACCCTGATTCAATTTAACAGAACCGTCACTTTTTCTCCGTAAACTTCCGTCAGTCAAACGATCAGCCTTCACTGACGTCTGCGGCACATTCAATTCTGGGGCATCCCCCAAAATTTTGCCATCCCTCTCTGACGATGTTTTTGCGATGCTCTCATCAGCTACACGAACATCGTCATTCACACCACAACCACCATTTCCCACACCGGTACTGCCACAAATCCCGTCAACAACAGCATTTTTCGAATCCCCGGCTGTTTCCGGTTCCTTGACCTTGTCGATCACGTTCCCGCGGCTGTCTGTCTCCGGCTCGGACTGCGGATAATTCTCCGATATCGGTTCTGACAGAATGCTACTGGAGAACGATATCGCGCTACAAGCAGACGGCGTGCGAGAGTGGCCCATGTGGGCGTAGACGCCGGATTTTTGCGGCATTTCGCTCGCCTCTTTCTCCAACAATGCCATCATTTCTGTGTAGGCTTCCTGAGCTTTGGATGTCAGACTCATCAAGTGCTTGAAGTTCTCCTGGAAAAGTCGCCAGTGAAAAGGTTATCTATAAAATCTATGTAATTACCTGGTCAAAATAGTTAACATCTGTGGTTTTCAATAGCAATTTCCTTTCCTAAAAATAAAAAATTCTATTACGTTAAATACAGAGTTTTGATTATTCTTCACGTTGTACGACTGTATTCACATTTCGACAGCGTTCAAACACTCACATCGGATCCGCCGTAGTTGAACACGCCCACAACACTGACGGGAACCATCTTGCCACATGCCCAGCCAAGTGCTCGGCGCCCCAGGGCAAACACGAACGGTATCTCTTGGTCCGAGCATAACTCGATCACCTTGTTCAGTGCATCATCCAGTCCACCTGAAGAAAAGGACCACTTTAAATAAACTACAGTAATGTACATTAACAGCGGCAGGGATCAAACATATCTGAACTATAGTTATACCTCAATAAAAGTCAGGTATACTTGGACATCAGTAAAGGTCAGGTATGCTTGAACCTCAGTAAAGGGTCATGCCAGACCTACAGTAAAGTCTGAGCATAACAGCACCTCAGTGTAGGTCAAACATACCTGAACCTCAGTGTAGGTCAAACATACCCAAACCTCAGTGCAGGTCAAACATACCTGAACCTCAGTGTAGGTCAAACATACCTGAACCTCAGTGTAGGTCAAACATACCTGAACCTCACTGTAGGTCAAACATACCCGAACCTCAGTGTAGGTCAAACATACCTAAACCTCAGTAAAGAGCCTGGTGCGATTGACTCTCATATATCCTTAAGCCCCAGCACTAATCCTCACAACGGCAGTACCCCTCCCCCTGTTCCCAAAGACTATAACGCTTACCTTTTGATTGTATTTTCTCGAGGTTGGGAGATATAATCACGCACTTGATCTTGCGTAACTTCAGGTGCTTAGTTACCTCCCTTAAACCAAGGACGATTCGTCGTTTCGATTTTGCCTGCAACGTGAACACAATTTCAATACCATAAATAAAGAATGTGTTTATATATATATATATATATATATATATATATCGTCTGCCTATCGAGTCTTGGTCGCCCCTGACGGTGTGGCTATGGAGGGGTTTCTCCACCCTGACGCTGCTGTGTTCTGCTCGTCGATGACACCGTCTCTCGCGGCATCGTTTCTCTGTCGTCTGTCAGAGATTGAACGGAGCGCGTAATGCGTCTGCTTTCTGGTGACATTCGGAATTTTGGCATGAGGAGACAACTCTCCGCCCAGACGTGGTGGTATGAACTACGGTGATTTCCTTGCCCCCGCAACCCTCTATAATAAATAGGACTATCGTGTTCATCACGTTTACCACATTTAAATAAGCTAGCTTTGTGAAGCGCCAGTAACAAACCAGAAAACAAGTTAACCCTTAGCACTCTGTTGTCGTGGAATTGTATTGCAAGAGTAATGTGGTGTACACGAGTCAAGAGAGGTGAGGGTTAATACCAGCCAATATACTTGAGGGGGGGGGGGGCGTGGACTCGATAAGGACCCTTCCTACCTCTTTTCTGCAAAACTCTTCAGGGATGTCGTCTACTGTACAATTTAGTTAGCTGCATCCACCATCTACGTATTATCATTGTATTGTATTGTATTTGTAGGCTGATTACCGAAGTAATCATTGTGATAGGCCATTCTTGGCCCTTTACAAAGCTAGCCTATTAATGTGGTTAACACGACAATCTGATTAGCCTCACTTATTTATACATAAAAAATTAACTACGTGAATATCGGGGCATCTGGCTGAGTGGATAGAGCGTCTGACTTTGAATCCAGGGGTCCCTCATTCAATTCCCGCTCTAACAAGTATATTATGGCATTTTTTGGGCCGAAAGCGCCTCGAACCCCATTGCTCATGGTGTCTGGGTAGCCCTTGCAGTGTGGTTCTGTAAGAAGAAACTAAGAAACCAAAAGAAACTAAAAACTAATCGTCTTCCTAAACTAAAAACTAAGAAGGCTAACAATAACACGGTTATACACATATTTTATCACATATTGCGATATTTTCGCAATTCCCAATTGCAACTGCAAATTTTCATTGACATGAATGATAGCGTGCACTGTAACTGTGCCAGAAGTGGCTGCTCTAATAGACCAATGACAAATTTAGTACTACTTCATTAATGATAGTAAATGTCAGTTGTACCTAAAATATCATTGCCTCATCCTACCACTCCCAAATTATACAATAACCAACTTGACGACAAATATTTCTATATATTCAAGCAGGAAAATCTTGCTTTTTTCCTGGAGTGGAAGGCGCAGGGAAGAATGGTACTTTTGTGCAGATTAGAACTCGCAGTCGCAACCTCTGATAAGAAAGACCACATTTAAATCTGTGCACCACGACCGGTGCCGATAACGATAGTTGTATAAGTCCGTAAAATATAAATTGAAGTGGTAACACCTTTATGGCTTATTGCGCAAGATCATATATCACAAGCGTTCGAATGTAGCACTATCTATCTAGTAAATAACCTACACGTGAATAACACCGCCGTGGTGAATATTGTTCACGTTCGAAAGCTTGCGGAAGCAAATAGTCAAATGCTAGGAGCGCTGGACTCATAACTGAAATATCGCGGGTTCGAAACCGCCCACTGGTTTACTTATCAGCGATGATCCTCAGCGAGTCATTTATGCCTGATTGTCTGAGTAAACCCATCTTATATTCGAAATACCGCCCACCTGTCAACTTTTCTTGGATGATCCTCATCAAGTCTATTATCCCAGATTGTCTGAGTAAACCTATCTCTAAAATTCAAACCACCGCCCACTGGTCGACTTTTCTGCGATGATCCTCAGCATTTTCTGAGTAAACCCGTCTCTAAAATGGGTAGACACTGGATATCATCCTACATGGGTGATATGCAAGTGTCGAAGGTATTGTTTCTACGCTGAATAGCTGCTATAAATATTCATGGTAAACCGAGAGTGTCCGAGAGCCTTTATCGGCTGATACTTGTAGTTTATAAATGTTGTATTTTATTATTTTATTCACAGTGAACTTTACTGGTACTGCCATTTTCTGTGTTTATATCAATTAGGAAGTAATTAGTGGTCATTGCTCAGTAAAACTACTGGACACTAAGGAGGCAGAAAGTGTGTATTTAGGTTTCAAAACGACAAAACAATATTATAGTTTACAGTTGCATAACTTTGACCACTGTGAGATATATGATGGTAAATATATAATGGATTCTGTATCAAAACTCAACAATATGCATGCAAATGTAAATGGATAATTTTTAAGTATATTTTATTTATAATGCATTATGCAGCTTTAAATATCAGTTAAATAATCTATGCCAAGCAAGGGCTATTCAATTTTTTTTCAGTAAATTACATTTATGATGCATTATGCAGCTTTAAACATAGTTAAATTATTTATGCCAAGCAAGGGCCATTCAAATTTATTTTTGCTATCTCTTTTTAATATATCCTCTATTAGTGAAAAGCATGACGGACTATAAATTGAACCACATTGGCTACCCCCATTAATGTCACATATTTTATTAGGTATCATATAAATATTGTAATTCATGTATATAAATGTATGATTATAGACTTGTGTGAAACTGTATAAATAATATATTCATTTTATTTTGTGCTTTGCTAAATGGAGATTTCTATAAAAATCAATTGATAATATAAAAGGCAAACACCAGTTTGTAATAGGCATAATTTACATTGTAAAAAACCAATCGTTAACTATTATAGGGTGTATTGTAAGATGGCTATAAGAAATACAAAGGTAACCGCTTTTGATCTCAAGATAAACTTGCGTTTCAAGTATACTCAATGAGAGGTTAAGGGTAGCTCATAACCTTATATATGTGACCAAATCAGACAGGAACCACGGAAAAAAGAGACAAATACTAAGCAAACAGAAAACAAAAGTTAAGGTTGTAAAACTGTCAAAAAAATAAAATCAAAGCCCGAGGTGGAGTAAAGGTGTGGAGAAAAAAAACGTGTGTGCATAAAGAGGCATAGCCAGTGAAAAATTATGACAGTGAAACGGTATGAAATTTTTCTCGTCAGCTAAGATCGGCATCTCAGTCGCTCGCTCCCGTTGAAAGATGTTGTCTATTTACCACTCGTAGTCGATGCTTTCGTTTTGCGGGTCCTATCTTATGGAATAATCTTCCCTTCAAGATTAGATCCATACGTTCCTTCTCCACTTTTAAGCAACGACTCAAGACCCATCTCTTCTCTGAGTCACGTTAACTGGCTCACATTGTTATGCTGCGTGCTTAAATCCCTCCACCGTATTTCTGTACTGTGAACCGCTCTAAGAGCATGTTTCACGTGGCATAGAGCGGTATATTAAATAACCTATTTAATATTTTTTTCAATGACAAAGAAGCAGGGATAATGACAAGAGGCAGCCAGAAGCGGTGTGGGGTGGGTACGAGAAGACAACTCTGTGCCGGACGAACGATACTAGCCAGAAGCGGTGTGGGGTGGGTACGAGAAGACAACTCTGTGCCTGACGAACGATACTAGCCAGAAGCGGTGTGGGGTGGGTATGAGAAGACAACTCTGTGCCTGACGAACGATACTCGATATATTGATACTGCTGTTAATTTTTTGTATCAGTTAGTGAAAAGGTGTTACTTTTGTATTTTTTGTATTATAAATAAATAAATAAATAAATATTAGGCATTTATATACCCCCCCACTCCATGCTTGCATGCTCACAGGGTGGTCCACGGTAAAAAAAATGAAGTTACAGTTAAAATTTATTTTTTTATTACGATATGGCTAACACTGCACGCCCCCCCCCCCTCTATGTAGTTAATACATACACAGATGATTGCATTGCACATAATTCTTTGATTAGACTGCTTGTTGCGCTTTTGTAAGAAATTGCGGGTGTATTTAGCCTATTCATGGAGGTTTGCATGATCGGTTTAATAATAAGGGCCTCATGTTTAGTTCCTATGGAAACGAGAGCTTGACCCTCATCGCTGCGATAAATACTGAGTCAAAAAGATTATTAAATACCTAAAGGTACAGGAGAAAGTCTGCCACTATAGCTCAACTGGTAGAGCACCAGACTGACTACCAAGAGGTTGTGGGTTCAAGTCCCACCACAGATGAAAGTTTCTTCTATATTTCCCTCCAATTACCTCAGAGAACTACAATGGCTATATCCGCATTAGCGATATTTTAGCTATTTCAAAGCTTAATAGCTTAATCCAATTACTGTAAGATATAAATTGACACTGCAACAAGATATATCGTTGTTTTTTCACATAATAAACTATTTATATGAATATTATAATTGAAAAAAAAAAACAAATGAAATTATAAACCACACCGAAAACGACTATCCAAGATGGGCTTAAAAATAAACAAATGACCAACAAAATTGATTAAGTTTGTAGTAGACATAAAAGTAGCAGGCACCTATTGCTGTGCTGGATATATTGGGGAAAATAGGAAAATAAAATGGTAACTCTTTTTTGACTAATAAAATTAAAGATTCACAAACTTTCTTATGACCAGTATACTTCAACAGATGTCATTCTCTAAACTCACTTATTTGCTCTTATACCTTTATTTTCCCACATTCAGTTATTTGCCCTCCTACACTTATTTGCCCACATACACTTATTAGCCCTCATACTTTTATTTTCCCACATACTTATTTTCCCACATACACTTATTTTCCCACATACACTTATTTGCCCTCATACACTTATTTTCCCACATACACTTATTTGCCCACATACAATTATTTTCCCACATACAATTATTTTCCCACATACACACTTATTTGCCCTCATACACTTATCCACATACATTGGTTTACTTTCATTCCATCCCTGTGTTCGACCTTCCCCTTTCAGCTTCCTGAATATACTTCTATACTTTCCACGTCTCAATGCTTTCTTTGCGGCTACTGGCCGATTACGGTCGATTCTATTGCGAGGACTAGTTGTGATTGGTCACTGCATCCAACCAAAATCTCGCCACTCTCGTAGCTTGTTTAGTCAAAAGAAAAAGGCGGAAAGAATGCAAGTTTTAAAGTTTAACAGTAAATGTCGGTAGAACTTATATTGATTGTCTCGTTATACCAATGTATGTGTGTATATGTAGATTTATTGTGCGTATATCCGTACCATA
>WURV02150909.1:0-17375 GCA_011762755.2 Epimenia babai | reverse complement strand
TCATAATAATCCACAAAGAGGTAACAATAATATCGGCAAATATATACATCATAGTGGAGAAACTTAATATTGAGAAAGCGGCGACCAAACATTGTCACACAGTTTAAACTGGTAATAATGCGATATTCTAAGTATATTTCACAGAAAAAAATATATTTTTATGAATGTTCATGACTGAAGTACCCTAAAATGGAAAAAACCAAAATTCCATATTTTTCATGTTGTAATGTATCACCTATCGCTCTGTACATTGTCTAATGTATGATGGAAGAGAATTATTAAGAATGGGTGAGCAACTGCAAGGCCCGGTCACCAAAATTAACCCATTGAGAATGAAGAATGTGCAGAGTGACTGTTTAAATATGTCGTGCTGGTCTACAACATCTAGCCAAATTTCAGCATTTTTATACAAGCCGCGACATTTTTCTAGACCTTCACTCTGAAGTCAACTTGTGCACACACCTCACGCGAATGTTTATCTCTAGTTAGTCCACAATGTATCACCTTTAATTTTTATATTACACAACTGAGTCAGGTGTTAAAATTGGAGTCAACGATACTTACGTAGACAGCGAACATAAAAAGTCCCGTAAAAGCCATTGCACCTGATGACGTATACCTGATGTACAGAGCCTCAATTTAGTCATAATCCAAGTTAGTAAAAAAGTTAGCTTTTTATTTATTGTATATCATGATGTTACTAACACGGCGACCTTTAACTCTATATAAAAATCTACTTTATCGATTAGGGAGGCACTCGCCCGTTGGGGGTAGGATCTTATGCTCCATTGTTTATGCAGGATGATGGATCACGAGGTATTGAGATGAGATCAAGGTTAGTTGCTCCACGAGAAGATGGCCAAGAAGCTCCTGTATTATCGTCGTCGGACATATTAGCGTTGTAGTCAATTATTTTTACTAGAGTCAAATGCCACAACCTGCCGTGGTAAGTGGTTGATAGTAAGTGGTCTATTAGTATATTACAACACTGAGTGTGCATTGTGTCTCCCCACTGTAGGGGATTAGGCAACAAACGAGGTTAGCAGGTATTGTGGTCAAGGTGCGAAAGTAGAAATAAGCGAAAGTGTCACCTTAATCCTGAACTTACAATAAAGCTGATATGTTAATAACAGTGACAGGTAAACGTGAGGATGTCATGCCTGTACTCAATATTTCCTCAATAAATTCTTGACAAAGATGTCAAGATAGATTTTTTTCTTAAATTCTCGAAATTATGTCAAAGAATTATAATTAGTTTAATAGATCATAACTTTCCATGTTTTCATTAATTATACCAAAAGCAGTGTTGAAGATGAAACATTATTGGAACGATGAAAACATTCTCTCGATGCGGAAAAATGTTGGACCCTTTCGCTGATCTTTCAATGTGACGTATGTTTATTAGTATCTCATTATAGCTAAGTTATTTCACGCTAAAATCCAATATAACACACTCATAATTTGCGCAAGAAAAAAAGAGCGTGTAAACAAGAATTATCTCAAGTTCTCAGTCAAATATCTATCGGGCAGTTTTTTGGAAAAGGCCATAGACTGTGGCCAGTGGCTGAAAACTGGACACAAACACCAGCTGCATTAGCAGAAACAATATTGTCGTAAGATTTTACCTACTTCAGTCTACTCCAGTCGCTACCTTAAACAAACATGCCAGGGGGTGGCCCCACACAATACACGCCATTATGTACCCACTTATGTTGCTAGAGGTGCTTATCCATCTGGGGTCTACTTCAATTGTCCCAGCACCCTAGGTAGAGCCAGAAGACAATTCAGTTAGAGTCCACTATTTGTTTGGACACTATAAGAAAACTACCTGATCCCACTTCAAACGCATTAAAGACCTACTAAAGTAAGATTTTATACAAACACCCGAGAGAATATAATACCTGGATTGATTAGATAAGAAAAGGTGATTTACTTATTGATATCTGATGTTAGATAAGATAGAAATCGCTACATGCTGTTGTAGAGAATCACGTATAAGCTTTTTAACAATATTCACTTGTTGCAATAGGCATTCAAACGGATTACAGGAATTCTGGAGTACTATTATGAACTATTAGCTCTATTAGTCAGGTTTAAACTCATTGTCCTCTGGTTTCTTAATCGCCCAGATTTTAGTTCATAGACAACATCGAAGAAATGAGTAAAGGGGTGGGGGGTGGGGGTGGGGGGTAGCTGAGTAAATCTAATTTCTGATAATGTAAAGGATTAAGGCAACGAGTTTTGGGTGGACTAACTAGTTTTATTAATCACAACCATTTGCATGAACTGTATGCTTTACCAGGGGGTCTTCCGTATGATGAAGAAGTAGAAGGGGCAGAAAAAACAGTTGGCTTAAGGGTACTCCTTGTCAAACACCCCAAATCCAAATGAAAATACTATAATAGGCTAATCTGTTTGGTGGCATTGTGACAAATAGGTAATAGTCTCATTCTATAAAAACAAATTGAAGCTATAACACTCATTTAACCCTTAGCACCCTGTTGTCACAGAATCGTATTGCTGTTGTAATGTGATATACAGATGTCAGTGTGGTAAAGGTTAATAATTGACTAGAGCTTTAAAGAATAGAAAGAAATATGGAATTGTCTGATAGGAGTGTTGGGTTAGGATCGCAGGTGCGTCATGCCATATTCGTGGTATCAATTCATTACAGAACTGATACAAATACTGTCTTGTTTGTTTAACTAATGCATTTCAAGCCAGTTCATCGAGAGCAATGTAAACAGGATGGTGGTACTTGCAGTTTATCCACATAGCTATGTCAATATAGATGATACATTGACAGTTCTGTTAGTCTGAAGACATGCTCTCATGGACATTTTCTCAAGGATGGAAGACTTCTCAGCAAGGTTCAAGAGGCAAAGAATCTTTCAGAGCCTATTCAAATCGTAAACTACTTCGATTAAATCTCCTTGTATCATGTAAAGGGCAACATTTAAACACCCTGGACCAGGTTACGCCTGTAAATAGATCACACCTTGTAGACGAAAGAAGATTAAATCCGATATGAACTGAGAGTGAATCCAAATGTTTTACTCCTCAAAGAGGTGTTCACTTTTTCTCGTACCGTTTGAATGACTCTGAGTGACATATACTTACATGATAAAGTGTTTGGTAAAGTTTCGAATGATACTTCAATACGATAAATAATTTTCTGGATTATATTAGGGAAATGGAGGACAATCCAATGGAGGTGGAGAGATATGGGGCATGGATTGTGAACAAGCAAACAATACCAAAATCTGCTTAAAATTTATATGACATTAAGGAGGCTAGTCATTGTGGTTTTCTAAGGAACTCGAGAGAAAGGCAGAAAAAACTTAAACTCCCGATGGGACTCGAACGCACGACCTCCAGGTAGGTGGTCTGGTGCCTTACCAACTGAGTTACAGAGGCAGATTGTCTCCTGTGGATTTAGATATTTAACCCCATTTTGAGAAGAAAATGATATATTTCAAGTCTGTATGCCATGCCAGCGACACACACAGATATGAAATCAAGTGAAATATATTTGATTTAGAGTGCTCTAATAACATTGCTGTGTATCACACTACATCAATATAACATCTCTGGCAAGCATAGTTGACTATAAATTGAATGGCTGATTTTGTGGGGTTTGTTTATATGAAGGTCGCGTGAATGGGGGGTAGCCATGATACAAGGTTACTAAAGGTTACTGAAGGGCATGGGAGTAGAGTCCACTGGCACTTGAAGTGAGAGCAAACAGCAAAATGTGATAAAAATTCATGATACCTAATTATTTTCCAATTGCGAGAATTGTTCGCGAGTTATTGCGGTCTTGTGAGGAATTACACAGCGAGTGCAACAAAAGATAACCTCGCTAAGACGTGTAAAATGCAGTTTAATTTCAGTTAAATACTACGTTCTTTTGCGGGTCACGCAGTTGTAGAAAGAGATCAAAGATGTATGGTACAATAGCAGTATGAATGAGTTGTAGGTATGGGTGATGAATGGTCAACTGTCCACTGATGGACACGTGAATGGTCACTAGTGTCGGGTGATGGTGGCTGGTGATAAAAGAGCTCATCCCTATCATAAACATAATCTAGTCTTCCGTTCAGACATTGGCTGATTTACGAAGATTTCGTGCTTTTCAGTCCATAAATATTGATGAACATGTATATAAATACATATGTATATAGATCATATGTGTATGTATATAAATAATATGTATATGTATATAAATCATATGTGTATGTAGATAAATCATATGTATATGTATATAAATCATGTAAACCATATATGTATGTATATAAATGAGATGTAAATATATAAATCATATGTATATCTGTATCATATGTATATACATATAAACCATATGTATATGTATATCATATGTATATGCATATAAGCCATATGTATATGTATATAAACTATATTTATATGTATATAAACCATATGAATATGCATATAAATCATATGTATATAAATCATTTTCATATAAAATCACTCATTATTACACTTTAAATTGTATGAATTGAGGAAAGTGTTGAATGTTAATTGTTCTGTCTATAATATTTGATATTTCTAATATTACCTGTGAATATTGAAAATTTCCAGTTAATTGTAGTTAATTGCAGTTAATTGTAACAGTATTTTAAGTAAGCCCTATGAATGACATTTAATTGAATGAAACACTACCGGGGACAAACGGAAATCGTTAGAAATCAATTTTGGGAGTGATCAGATAACGCAGACATACTAGTTACTGAGTAATTACACCACTACCCCATCAAATGGTAAACAGAGCGATTGACATTACAGGGTAATCATACTGCCATAAACAACTGAAATGTTTCGAAAATCTGTGAAGGTCACAGTTGACACAGTGCGTTATATCTAGTAAAATGTCAATTTTCGCTTTTGATGTATCATAAAATTAACGATATATCTTCAATTATATACACTGGCCTTTGTTGAAGTTAATAGCCAGGCAGTAATGGGAGTGAGATAAATTAACTGCTTATGTATGAGTGATAAAATTTGGGGAAATAAAAGCTAAAATAGTCTATTAGTTGAACCATGATGCAAAAAAAGGACAAACATTTATTCTGCTATACACGGAAGAGATCCATCTTGGCCTGAGACTCTGGTAGAATGCCTCAGCAAAAACACCTCAGACAACAAACTTCCCACAACACAGCTCAGCCAAGAGACCTCAGACAACACAGCTCAGCCAAGAAACCTCAGACAATACAGCTCAGCCAAGGGACCTCAGACAACACAGCTCAGCCAAAAGACCTCAGACAACACAGCTCAGCCAAGAGACCTCAGACAACACAGCTCAGCCAAGAGACCTCACACAACACAGCTCAGCCAAGAGACCTCAGACAACACAGCTCAGCCAAGAGACCTCACACTACACAGCTCAGCCAAGAGACCTCACACAACACAGCTCAGCCATGAGACCTCACACAACATACCTCAATCCACACCTCAGTCAATCAATGTTTCAGTGAAGCTTCCAGTTGCACATTTCCTTCCAGCCCCACACATTGCCGCACACAACCTCAATGATGCCCTACCACTCTCAATGCAATAACACAAATATTGTCCATGGCCATTTGTTCGACCTCTCTTTCCAGCGAACAACTTAGCGCATGAATGAATCAAAATCAGTCACTAGACAGCAAGTAAACCCTCGAATACTACTCTTGCATTTGAAAGCGAAACAAATTCACGAATCAACCGCATCATTTCCACATCATCTCCGATGGCTGCACGAAAAACGTGACCCGTGAGCTGATAAGAATAAGGATATGATTGGCATAATATCCCTGCGCGAGGAATCAATAAAGCTCAATACCCCTGAGTGTGACTAGGTGACTAATGATTATTGAAATGAGGATCATCTGATAGGGACGTCTGTCAAATAAATATCTCCACATCGTGTTAATAACCCGACTATTACTATTATTCTCATTTTATTATGTTTTATTAGTATTCCTGTATTATTATTAGGCAAGTCTAGATCCTAGATATATTAGCTGTAATGGAAAGGTAAAGGGTTCATCTCAACTCTAAGATCAGAACATCCTAGAGCCATGGTGGCTGGGTGACTGAAATACAGGCTATTACAAGCTGGGCTGAATTTGTATTAGTTTTTCTACAATTATTCTTATAGTAAGTATTATATAGGCTATTTTATATTATGGGGTTTATTCTGAGAATGTTCCTGTTGTTGTAGGCAGTGACATGTTTGGGTGTTGGGGAGTCACATGCCCCATTGACTTCTGGGAAGTTAATTTGACAAAAAATATTGGTTCATAGGTATCCTAGCTCGATGAATGCGTTGGTTCTGTTGTCTGGCAGTAATCAGACTGATTTTCCAAGGTTTTTATGTTTGTAGAAGTATGTTTTTATCTCAGCCCAGGAAAAACCACATGTGACACTAATCAGTTTACAACTCAGGCAGAAGTTAAATAGTCTTAACGTTGTTGAAATTTCTTCCTGAACAAAAGAACAATTATTGAGCTAATCAACTATGATGTCTGCGATGGATGGATCTTTGATATTTACCCGGAGAGATGGGCTAGTGTGATCAACCGCAATTACATTCGATGATTTATTCTCATTAAGGTTATTACTGGTAATGATGGTCAATTAGACTGACGCGTACACGGTAACTGGGCAATTACCAATTCTGCAACTGCTAGTCACCATTTTCCTCATTTCAATTCGAATATTTATCTTCGAGCTGTGTTTCTATACCGTAATTAATTCATGTAACGTCTATTTGTTCAGTGTTTCTCGCCAAATATAAACGCGACACACTGCTGCTGAGATGCTCCATGATTTTTCTGATCTGACAGAAATAAGCCAATGCAAATAGGATTTTAAGTAGCGCTGGGAATTAGGTCGTCATGATTTACGGAACTTTCCATCAATCCTGATTAACAGACATACAGAGTAATGACAATACATAGCTGGCATGTAAGACTTGAGACTAAGTAAGTAAGTATGGAAATAATTTTGATATATCTTCACACATTTACGCCATTTCTCAAGCATTTAGCTCCACAATCATATTTGATCGCTTTATTAATGATCGTACTTTTCATTGTACTAACTTTTTATTCTTTATTGATATACATGGGCCAAATTCATATACATGGACCAAATTTATACACATGGGCCAAATTCATATACATGGGCCAAATTTATATACATGGGCCAAATTTATATACATGGGCCAAATTTATATACATGGACTAAATCATATACATTGGCCAAATTTATATACATTTGTAAAATTTATATACATGGGCCAAATTTATATACATGGGCAAAATTTATATACACGGGCCAAATTTATATACACGGGCCAAATTTATATACACAGGCCAAATTTATATACATGGGCCAAATTTAAATACATGGGCCAAATTTATATACATGGGCCAAATTTATATACATGGGCCAAATAATTGGTCGTTTCCTTTGTTGTTCTCTCTCTCTAACTTTTTTTCCATTATTATCTAACTTTGCTCCCCATAATTCGTATACTGTGCAAGTTGGCAATAATTGTAGATAATCCTAGCTTATTAATGGATTTATGGTTACATTACAGGCCTCTATTCAGAGTTTTTACTAATGTAAAGTGTGTTTGATAGCTAGTACACTTTAATAAGGAAAAATTCATTTGATTTCCTTTAACAGAAGATTAAGACCTTCGTGACGAGATATATTTATCCAAGGGAAGCCACGCGCGCTGTCCTTCAAGCTGGAAGTTGTCCGTTAATCACATGACATTGTAAATCTGCTCACAGATAATAAGACTTAAGATCAGGTCTCGTGATAATTGTTAGTGACCATGACCCACCCCCAGGGTGTCTGTCCAACACACCCGTCTGATCGATGTCGTTATGGTGACTACCTGAGTATTCTGGTTATCAGGTCTGTTTCAGATACCAATAGAAGTCCGGTGTCCTTGAAACCAATCACCCATCCATTCAAGATTCTGCAATAACGTCGTGGTATACAGGGGAACAGGGGAATTGTGGCCTGCAACGGGGGAGGCTGCGGTTGTGGGACAAATTCAGAGTTTTCTAATTAATTCAATGCGTTACCCAAAGTCTCAGTTCTATTGACTAGGTTTGCTAAAATACTAATCAGAGCTAATACACTAACGCAAATTAAAAATATCAAGCAGAAAGTCACAGAAATCATCACCAAACATCACAAGTTCGATTTTTTCCTTCAATTTCGGGATTTTATACAGGATATTAGAGTTAACAGCTGTCAATTCGTATCAATATGTCAGTAAAGGCAATAAACACCCAGTACAGTAAATATTTCCAAATACACAAATCACGTTATTTGTAATGCGAGGTAGTCAGACCAATTTAATACAGATTTCTAAGAAACTGGATAAAAAAACACAATCTTGATATATACATAAATTATATATTATATCTAGTGTTTCTCCTGGAGTATATAAAGCTAATAACAGAATAGCTCTGTTGATATCACAATCTCTATACGGCTATTACCTACTGATCCATGTACGTACGTATGTACATATGTATGTCTGTACATATGCATGCATATACGTATGTACATATGTACACATGTATGTATGTATGTATCAAGAAACCAATTCTCACGAAGGATGTCTTATCTATGGTGATGTATTATTCCTGATGAGAGTGAACAGGTTCAGCTCTTGGACTCATAAATGTTAGGTCCCGGGTTCGAGCATCTGTTGGTTACTCTCTTCTGTCCCCCATTGCCGGAGTAAAGCCGTCTCTAAAATAAGTAGATGCGAGATGCCATCTTAGACGAATGATTTGAAAGAGTAGCTGCCATAAACATTCGTTGATACTCGCAGTTTCTGAATGTCGTACATTACTTATGTTTACAGTATTATGTTTTTTACTGTCGTGAGTCTTTATTAGAATCAAGCTGGGGGCATTAACAGGATGGCGTTAAAGCTGTAGATTACATACAGTAATAATATCTCGCGTCAACAAAATGAGTGGAATAAGTGCTGAACTTCAGAGTCGTGTAACCTCCTCCTCAATAAACGTGTCAATGAACATTCATAAAACATCACTATAGACTGAGAGAATGTGAGACCGAACAAGCTTTTATCATTTGAGAGTGGCCAACCACAGATTGATGCTGTTTTTCCCTATATCTAAATGCAATGCTCGGAGTATTCGATAAACTAAATGATTTATCGGAGATGCCAACTGTTTAGGAATCGAGGAAATAAACGGTTATAAACAGTTCCTGAATTCTATTTGTGGTTTCTCTTGGTGGTTTTCTCAGTGGTTTCTCTCAGTGGTTTTTCCCTGTGGTTTCTATCGGTGGTTTCTCACAGTGGTTTTCCCCTGTGGTTTCTATCGGTGGCTTCTCTCTATGGCTTCGATCAGTGGTTTTCTCTGTGGTTTCTGTCAGTGGTTTCTGTCAGTGGTTTCTGTCAGTGGTTTCTATGTGGCGATGATGCGGTGAATACAGGTAGTGGTCACATGTGGGTGGTTCATACAGTACCATGAAATAGACGTTATAATGATGTAGTCCCTAACTCGTCTCGGGAGACCAGCAACTCAACTGTGTACCCAAGATCGCATGACTTGCGCGTACTTTTGGAGTATTATGACATTAATTTGACAGGGATGGAGATATAGTAGGGTCATTGTGTTAGCATGGCCCGTTTTATCACGCAGACACCCTCGTGACAGTTTCCATTAATTACCATGGCCGCAACTACAAGGCATGCTATATCGCCGTTTCATGACACAACATCTCACGACATCACACGACTTGCACGCGTTGTCCATCCGTATCTATGTAATTTCTCATCGGCAACACCACGCAATGACGTGACTTCCATTTATAGATCATGTAATTCATTTTATTCATACGTTATACACATGCACGCGCCACCGTTTTAGCAACCACGACGTTAGTGCGCTATCGACAAGGTGATCATTTAAAATATACCTCATTGATACCAAGTGATTGTTAGAACATTCCAGAACTAACGTTTATCTAAAGCCAGAAGCATGGCTACTTATGAAGTTTTCAGGAAAAAGTGCTTCAATCCCCGTCTGTTGATCTGTTCAAGAGAGTCTTGGGTACCTTTCCAGTATACTTACATCAGAGCTTCATCAACGTCACGTTGCTGGGTATCGAACATTGACGGCAGTGTCCATTACAGATTTTACTCCGCCCTCTCCTGTAGCTACATATCCATCACCTTTCACGGATTTAGAGGCATGTGTCAAACGTAGGTTGTCTGCTTGCATTCAGTGATGCCAACATGATGCTAAACTTATCTTAACATGGCTTCAGATGTGATAGTGAAATGAGGAAACAGTTAAAAGATACCGCCACGAAGAGATAACAGAAGCATTCAGTGATGCCAACATGATGCTAAACTTATCTTAACATGGCTTCAGATGTGATAGTGAAATGACGAAACAGTTAAAAGATACCGCCACGAAGAGATCACAGAAGCATTCAGTGATGCCAACATGATGCCAAACTTATCTTAACATAGCTTCAGATGTGATAGTGAAATGAGGAAACAGTTAAAAGATACCGCCACGAAGAGATAACAGAAGCATTCAAAGCATAGCCGTCGCTAGACAAAAACCCTAGCATAATCACACTGCGAGAGCTACACAGACCCCAGGCACAGACGGTGCTTACAGCATTTTAAAAAAAGGTAGTATACCAACGAGAAAGACAATTGGAACTTCGCTGAACCAAGAAATGAGTCTACTGACCCAGCTACAGTCACCTCCCCTGCCACTTGCGTTACGTCAAAATACCTAAGATTATTCCTAGAGACATGGAGTATAATGCAGTTGGTCCACACAACCTCAATCACGATTATAAAAGTGAGTTTGACAAATAATTCAAGTAATTCATCACGTCTGCTAGAGCGAATCAAATAAAGTCACCCCTCTCTACCACCGTAATCTTTAATGATCAGAAACCAAGAGACAACGATGGCGTGTCATGTTTCGAGAAATGCGTTGTGAAACATTGTTAGGATCGGATCCCGAGAGGTGGTGCCAATAATTGTCATACCTCCCATGCGGACATGTCACTATTTAATAAAATAAGCCATCGATTTGGTGTCGCTGTACCGCCCCGGGGTATTCTGGGATATTTGGCATCCCTGCGTACACGCAATGTCATGGCTGTCGGAATGTGGAAAAAAAAACAAAAAACAGAAAACAGCGGCACGATATTACACAAGATGGAAGCGACATTAATCAACTATTGCAATAATATAGACATTATGTATTGCTATATAATGAAAACAATAATATTGGAATGTGATATTGAACATGTATTGCAATAAAATGCAGACTATATACTGCAATAAATATTGTGATCTGTCATAAAATGTAGACTATGCATTACAATGAAATATACACAGGGTATTTCAAGAAAATGTAAACACTGCATGAGCATGTAGCATAGACTATTGCAATAAAAAATAAGACCATGTACTGCAATACAAGATAAACTAGACTTTGCTTGCAATAAAATATATATATATATGTAAAATATAGACTGGGTATTGCCATAAACATATACAGGCTATGTACCGGTAATGTGATAAAATTTCATACTATGTATTGCAATGAAATATAGACAATGTGTATATTGCATTCAAATATAGACAATTCATTAAGATAAAGTATAGACTATGTATTGCAACATAATGCAGACCACGTCATATACGTATGTTTCAAACTGCAATATAGCGTATATTGACTACACAATGAAATGAAAAATACATAGTGTAGTGTATTAAAATATAATATCTGTATTGCCGGGAACAGGTGGAAATCATATCAGGATTAGACGACAAATAGTGTCATCTACGTAAATCCAGAGAAATGTGCACTATAACATGATTGGTGCATTTTGATGTGAATCTTGAGCAAATGGTGTTTTTCTGAGAATGACCTAGATGAAGTTACAAGATTGGACGTAAATGTTTGATCACGGTAATACGATGTAGCTAAAGTAACGCGAGAGAAAGAGAGCCCAAGATGGGGTGTGGTCCAAAAAACGATCCACAAAACCTGTTGATCCTTGCTGCTAAACGGATATATCCAAAAAATACGATGACTTGTCAGAATTGTTGCTAGATTTAGTTCTCAACAAGCCTCGCGACTTGATTTACTATATACAGACAAAATACACAAAGGTCATATCCATCGGATGGACAATTTAATTTAAAAAACGATTAATCAAATCCCTTACCCTGATTCAGATCTAATAAATAATACATCCACCCTAATGTCCTCGAATCGAAAGCATCAGAAGAATCAAAACACCGAGCTTAATGGAACGACAATAAACCGCAGTCGCTGAGTTTTGACAGGAATGAAATATTCAATTATATATTAAATTAACTCCCGGATGCTGCCCCGGCTGCCGTCCCGGACGCCGTTTCGATTCCCAGATGCATCCAGTAGTTGTGCCGTTGGAATTCTATAAATTGCGTTCATCAGACAGAAGCGTGACATTCGCCTATTTCCGGAATAAACGCCGCGTCTGTCCGTCATACTTAAAGATTCCCAGAGTTTATTGTTTGCCCGACATGCTTTGCTGTCAATGATTAATGCATTCGTATGTAAGTAAACGCTGTATATAGTGTGTGCGTGTGTGCATTGACCGGAACTTTCTAGTAGTGACTAAAAATAACTGAGCTTTAGTGTCATTTGTTGCAATTGCATCTTTACGAGGAATTTTGTAGGTGGTTATTTGAGAATCCTAGATTCGTTTTATTCCATAAGTGGTTGTAGATTGTCAGTGGTTGTCTTTTATGCCTAAGACCATTAAACATACTGGTTACTTAGATGAAAAGTCTGAATTGAAATGGCATTTTTCTGCTTTTCTAGTGATAACCAGTTTATAAATATGAGTTGCTATTTAAGTAAAGCTGAGATCATCGCAATAATGATATAAAAAATAAAGGATCATTCAAAGACTCATCATGTATTCAGCAGATCAACTACTTTTCATGTTCTTCAACTTGTTCTTGCTCTCCGTCATGGGTCGAGGGCAATACTAAGGTAAGGGAGGCAATATATCGGTTCCTGGGCAGTGACATTTTTCATGCAAACTGTTTACTCATCAAGAATGACATTGGGGCTACATAACCTTGATTATTTCATGTAGTTCTGGTAGTCTCAAAGTATCGAGACAATCTGCGAACTAACCGGCACTAAACAGCATTAACATGCGATATTAAATCAGAGTTTAACCCGTACTGAGACACCGTTCGTTTTACCATAAGCTGCCATCATGCGTCTCATAGATGCCTTTAGTTCCTACCTCCCAATCACAGACCATCCCCAGATCATTACCAGATCATACCGGATCGATGTATCAGCTCCTACCTCCCATTCACCGACCATCTCCAGATCATTACCAGATCATACCGGATCGATGTATCAGTTCCTACCTCCCATTCACCGACCATCTCCAGATCATTACCAGATCATACCGGATCGATGTATCAGCTCCTACCTCCCATTCACAGACCATCTCCAGATCATTACCAGATCATACAGGATCGATCTCTCAGTTCCTACCTCCCATTCACAGACCATCTCCAGATCATTACCAGATCACACCGGATCGTGTATCAGTTCCTTCTTCTCATTCCCAGACCATCAATGATTTAACTCGTAGAATTTCGACAATTCGTGGCATTGTTTTATGCCCTAATCTAGCATCAGGGGTTAATTAATGACACCGCTGAAGCTGGGCGGCCGTGATGGCCCATCAGTGCCAGAAGCGGCATGGAATAAATAACTCATAGAACTAATCTCAGGCACCATCAATAATTCAACCCCCAAACACATATTGGGTCATGTGATCACGCTCTTCTTCACGGGAGGGTTGTGTCTGGTTCCTGTGATGGGTACTAAGGTGGCTTGTGTCCCTCGTGCTTTCAGCATACATAAAACGAGGAGAAATATTGGGTTGAAATGGGTATACCACCATCTCCTGGTGGCAGTGCTGGCTACTTTGAAGTAAGTTACCTTTTCTGTTGTTGGCAGGCATGGTGAAAATTAACGATTCTAACATATCCGGTGACATAACCATATAAGGTAGCTTTGTAAAGGGCAATAATACACGCCATAGTATTTGATTACAGCCCTTATTTACGTGTATGTACATACAATATGTATATCTAACAGGATATATGCTATTTCAGACACATTTTCCCCAAGAAATCTGGAGATTCTCTGATCGAAACAATAAATACGCATATTTCCCGAAATCGGAAATAAACCTGAAGATCTGCAGATTTCCTCAAGTTACGGCTTCCTGTTCAGCAAATAAGAGAAATTAAGGAATTTATGGAATCTCGCACCTCGATCAACATTCAGTAGATAGACGCTTTATGTTCCTCGGAGATACCTTTGTCTGTCTGTCCTCTACAGTCTTCAAACATTACCTAGTCTAGTAGAAAAAGCTGAGAAGCTAAAACGCACGTGATATTCGACAGATCTAACGCCAAATGGAAAATATGCCCGCTTTTTGTATTCGTCATGAATAGATCAATGTTAACACCTGCCTTACGCAACGAAAATAATTTAATATCGTGGCAGAACACAAATACGACCCAACGGTGACATTCCTGAAAAGCTTATTGCTGCAATTTTTTTTGCCATAAAATCACATCAGCTCGTGTAGAGAAGCTCTTAGGAGTAATTACTCGAAAATTAATGAACCTAAATATCGCCTCGCGTTCATTTGTTACGTGATAACAAGATGCTAATGGAAATTACCCCAATCACGTGACGATGTATACACACACAGACACAGAGACGCTGGCTAATGATCTAGTTTAAGTGATGACATCATTCTTTCTTTGTTATCCTTGCATGACTGGAAACCAAAAAAAAAACACAAAGCATGTGATACATTTAGTAAAAGTATGAATAGCTGTGGGTCGATATTTCGTTATAAAGAGTCATCGAATATCTACGGATCAGAGATCTAGCTCTCACTTTTGCATCTAATTATTGCTGTGTTTTATATTTTACAGATGATCATAACAATCGCGAAATAAAAACAGAGCGTAAATTTGACAGTAAAATGTTCCTCGTTAGTAGTAATCAAGCTTATTCTGGGATTGGATGGCGATCGATCAGGCGATCGGTTACGTTTGTGTCGTGTTCATGAGGTAGTGCACTTTGGCCATCAAGAAACAATCTCTTCAATTCCGCGCGCGATTTGCGCGGAGGGATTTCATGACACCTTTTAAGATGCATTAATGACAGCCATAAAGAGTGTTTGAGTGTGAACCTATCGTTGGTACGGACTGATTAAGTGGCTGCGTTGGAACGGCGACGTAAACTGACCATTACTAACATGAGTGCGAGCATTTAGTATGATTAGGTGATGAAAGGGACGGGGGATAAATGGATATTGGTGAAACAATATAAAATATATTTTTTATCTTGGACAAGTGGATGTAGGGTTACAGAGAACAGGTTAGAGCAGATGTATGGTAACAGACGGCAGGTTGCAGGGGATGTAGGGTTACAGAAGACAGGTTACAGTGAATGTAGGGTTACAGAAGACAGGTTACAGTGAATGTAGGGTTACAGAAGACAGGTTACAGTGGATGTAGTGTTAGAGAACATGTTACAGTGGATGTAGGGTTACAGAAGACAGGTTACAGTGGATGTAGGGTTATAGACAACAGTTTACAGTGGATGTAGGGTTATAGACAACAGTTTACAGTGGATGTAGGGTTACAGAAGACTGGTTACAGTTTATGTAGTGTTATAGAGAACATGTTACAGTGTATATAGGGTTACAGAAGACTGGTGACAGTGTATGTAGTGTTATAGAGAATATGTTACAGTGGATGTAGGGTTAGAGAAGTGATATCTGTAACGTACCCTATCATTTTCCTCCGTCTCGACAATAACATCACCGACATGATGATATTACCAATTAAACTAATAAATCAGGATCGAACAGAGATAAGGATCTCGTACTCAACAGAGGACAAGGGTGTCATATCATGGGATTTAATGAATATAAAGGTGGGTAGACCAACTAGTTTTGGATGCTTGAGCGTAACTCTATTTCATGAGGTGATCGGAGGTGGATATTAATAATAGGTGAGTATTTTGCATTCATAAAGAATGAAGTCACTCGTGGTAATCTTGTTTCAATATCAGTCATTTCATTTTAGATTCAGCATCAAACAGTGCCTTCTTGCTAGACGGACAAAAATCCAGAATGCTGATTCAATATACTGCAAACAATATTATGGCCACTCGACCGTAGTGGAGCCATCGGGAAAAACAAACACCGGAAGCGGGCTGATGGATTTTGCAAACACTAGTAACAAGCTATCGCACCTAATATCATGGATGGTGCTGTAAATCTGACAACTTTCAATATTGACCGAACGCGACCATAACGCTCTCCCATGACTCGATGACTGGCCAAAGGGAGATAATTAGATATATTTCGAGTAACATTTACTCAGTCATTGTGGATTCGGTTATTCTGCGTTGATGACATGTTCCGTGTACCGTGTTGACATTGCCGGTGACGCGTTGATTAGTCGCAGTTTGATTCGGTCTGGTTAGGAGCGATGATTTCAATTTCTAAAACATCTCTATCCAGGTTTCTATATTTGAAGTAGCAATCTCTTGGCATGTGATTTGATTCAATTAAATTAATTAACAACTAATTAAACACTGCATAAAAACACACAGGAAACTCAGCTTAAGGCCAAATCAAGGACTTGAGTCAAGCTACAACCGGGACTCCAGAGATAGACTCTGTGCGTATAATCCCTACAGGTGGTTAGTGGTACCGTAAATAAGCTAATTTCCAAGGTCATTATTGTCAAGGTCATTCTTGCCCATTTACAACCATTTACCGAGCAAACTCATGTGATTAGCACCACGAATGAATTAGTCCCAGTTATATGAGGTGTAAAAAACACCTGTTGTGATAACTACCCTGTGTGGGATCACAGTTGACCTCTGTCCATTCACGCCCCTGCTTCTGACCATCTGCACACAGCCTCCGTATGTCGCACACTTCCTGAGTCTGTGATAATTTAAGAGTATTTACAATGATATGATGAGATTGCAGAGAGGTAAGTGTCTCAGAGACCAATGCCATAGACACCATCCAGATTGAATCTCCTGTTTTCCTACAATAGAGACCATCCAGAGAGAATCTCCTGTTTTCCTAAAATAGAGACCATCCAGAGAGAATCTCCTGTTTTCCTAAAATAGAGACCATCCAGAGAGAATCTCCTGTTTTCCTAAAATAGAGACCATCCAGAGAGAATCTCCTGTTTTCCTAAA
>WURV02150908.1:0-36745 GCA_011762755.2 Epimenia babai | reverse complement strand
ATAAAGGTGTTACCACTTAATTTTCTTGGCTGCAAGTTATCCGTCTGCTTGTTACATTGTTGCCAGGTCATCGTTCTCCATCAAGAATTTTTAATTATACTTTAGAGAAGCAATGTATTACATTACAGAGTAATAGGGTATATAGAAATATATGGTATCCAATGAAATCCGATGAAGTATAGGGTATCCGATTAAGTATAGGCTATCCAATGAAGTATACTGCACCAGTGAAGTATAGGGTATTTGATTAAATATATTGTATCCGATTAGGTATAAGGTATCCAATTTAGTATAGTGTATCCAATGAAGTATACTGCACCAGTGAAGTATAGTGTATCTGATGAAGTATAGTGTATCTGATGAAGTATACTGCACCATTGAAGTCTAGGGTATTCGATTAAGTATTATGTTTGTGCTCTTTTACGGTACTAACGATTAATGTAATTTGTAAACGAATTGATGTACATCTAATCGTGTAACTTGTCATCGTGATGATCCTGGGTAGTGAAGTGTAAATATTAGAATTTAGTAATTAAAATCGATGAAATAAGGAAATAATTAAATAGTTAATAAATTCATAGTTAAAATTTGCGGCTTTAAAATTGAAACATCAATATGAAATGCCGTAGATTACAACTTGCGCGATCTCGTGATGGACAGGTCGTTCTTGGGCCGCTACGTCCACCGAAGGACTCTTAATTTACTCGCTCGACCAGCAGATCTTGTTTAATCCATTCGAGCTGGAGGCTGACATCACCCCGGTGACGGTTCGGGCGACACTTCGTCGTGGCGACTTCGCCGAAGCGTTGATGCTCAGCTTTAAGCTGAATGAACAGAGCCTCATCCAGGAGGTCATAGAAACGGTTCCAGTCTCTCACAGTGAGTGTGCTTATAGCAGATCCCAGAGGGTACATGATGCCTCTTAAGAACAGGGGCGTGCGACCCGCGATTAGAGTCATATCGTGTCTGAAATTATGGGTAATAATAAAACTGAGAAATTAAGGTTCGCGATAGTTCCATCAGCATCAAACTGAGTGATTTTCCTCGAGGAACGTCCTGGATAAAGACGCTTATAACTCGAACGATTCAGCTGAAAATGTCGTTTGGTTTGCCACTTGAGCGCCACTCAGAATCCACACGGGACAATGTTGCTGAAGGATTTACATCGTCAGTGTGTCTCTAATAAAAAATTACTACTAGCTTTTATTTGACATCTCTACTTTACTGAAGTTTTATCTGACTGAGAATATTGGACTAAGGTGGACAGGCTTGTGTTCAAATACTTTGGAAAGTATTTAAATATAAAGACATTTTAGTCTCGTATACAGATACTCAGAAAATATATTTGGAAACTTCCACATAGTTATTTTTGTATTTGAAGTTCAAGTTTTGAACCCAACTAGGCTAGAGGGTATATGATGGCTGTTATCATCTAATATTCGAAGTAGTAATGTCGCCAACCAGTCCACTTGTGCCAAAAACTTCTGTCCTTCCAGTTGGAACGATTTGCCGCACGATGCCAGACGCTTACGTCGAGAAATGTCTGTGGTTTTTGGCGGGAAGCCTGGAGTCGTCTGCTCACATCGAGTTTTACTTGATTTGGGTGAAGAGTTTACTGATGCAGCACACAACGCGGCTGAAAGCATCGTCACAGTCACACCTGGCGTTAATGCGTTCTCTCCAGAAAGCGCTTACCCACAGGTTCCAGGACCTCGCGAAAATGTGTGTGCCATAGTAATTAACTCTACGTGGAAGCAATATTATGTAAAAGTCTTTGTATACAAAATCTATACCGTAGAACAGGTGTTTATACACAGACCTAGTACCGTGTTGGTCAACCAATTGTCATTTTTTGTGCTCCTGTTCACAGGTGATATTTTGAATGTTTTGAGGTAATGCATTCCATAATACAATCACCCAATTATAGGCTAGAATCGTAACAGATCAGCGAGAACTCACGGACTGTTTTATTCCAGCGTGTACTTCTTACATAGAAATGTTTATATAACGCTTAATGCTCCATGGCAGATGTGACCACAACAAATACACGATCCAGTACCTCCTCGCTGTACCTGCCAAGAGGAAAGAGAAAGACGGCGCCGATGCAGAAGCAGATGAGACAATGGATGAAAGCTCATCTCACCATTCAGATGAAGAATTGAGTGACTCTATGGCAGATGTAGAACCTGACATGTTGTTTACGTGATGACTCCTCCACGATGTCCGCTTCCTGTCAACTTAAGCACAGTATAATCGCGAGAGATTGATGCCTACTCCATGAAGTCCGCTTCCTGTCGACTTGAGCACTGATAATCCCGAGAGATTGATGCCTACTCCATGAAGTCCGCTTCCTGTCGACTTGAGCACTGATAATCCCGAGAGATGGATGCCTACTCCATGAAGTCCGCTTCCTGTCGACTTGAGCACTGATAATCCCGAGAGATTATGCTTCTCAAGCCATCAGTCCCTAATTATAGATAACAGGAAAGATGCATAAATAACAACAACTCACTAATGTTTCTGCTTTTTGAACAGTGAATAACATCGTCGTAATACATGCAAAAGTTCCATAATTACAACTTTATTGATGAAACATCTTGGGTACACATAGTAAAATTATGACGGATTATTATTTACAAAATGATTTAAGTGTATAATAACGATAATAATGCCAATAACAAATGCCCTTACAGCCGTGAAAACATGACACAGCTGTACAACACTCCACACAACAAATAACGGATTATTTAATTGGAACTGTTTACTATCCAATCCAAATCACTGCAGATCAGGAATAGGGGAACAGGCAGCCCATGGGTCAATTGTGGACCATTTTTTTGTGAATTACAGCTTGCAGCTGATGGTGGTACATGTTTCTTACTGGTTATCTAACAGATATAAGCAACATAAGGTTGGTTTATATCGCGCCATGTGATTATTAGAATTTATGAAAAATTCGGCGTGAAATCTCTTCACTGGATGAAAACTTGCCTTATTGTGGTGAGTGTGCGAGGCTTCTAGTGTAAAAACTCTAGGTTGACAAATTTTCACAGTTTACTGATATTAACAAAATTTTAGCGGAATTTCGTCAGCGAAACATCAATTCGCTTTGGATGCATTATGTTAGTTCTGTCCAAAAAAGTGCTAGTGTCATTTTTGTCGTTAGAACGCTCAATTCCATCTCTATCCATAGTACGTGTAGATCGTCGTGTATACGGATTTGATGAGATATCCTACAGAACAGAATCTTTTGTTCTAGTTACCCTATCAGAATTACCCTCGATGAACATAGAAACTCGGGGTATAGTAACAGATAATACAGACAAATAGAATCATTTCGAGAACAAAATCAGTAGTCGGGTATAGTTAGTAAAGAGTGCAGGAATATTAAGTAAACGGTGCAAAAATGTTCAATATTGCGTATGATCCCACGGTATAAAAAGCATCCATGTACTCACTCGCCAAATTTACTGACATCCACATGAGATCGGTGAATAATAGGTTATTGAATACTAGTCGACGTGTCTCTGTAAAGGTAGGCAGATGCAGAAAAAAATCATCTGGGACAAGAATGGCCATTTACAAGGGTGGCTATCCTGCAGAGATGGATGGTGGAATTAACAATGCGAATACAGCCACCATGGAATCGCCGAGAGTCCATTATTAACGCAGTTTTAATGGCGGAAAGAAATACATTTTTGTAATATTTTGGTATTACAATAATTCTGGTGGATTTCAGATTCATTTAACTCTTAATCTAGTAATTAAATATTTACGTCTGATTACTTCTTCGCCCACTAGAATGTAGCCGTTTTTTGACAAATAACTTATATCAGGTCGACCGTAGTTGACAGGTAAACAAAGATGAATTACGGGGAAACATTTAAATAGATATATGTGCATGTATATTAGGCAACTAACGGGTGCGTTTTTTTTTCTGAAATTCATCACCAAACCTGTTCCATTCACTGTAATCCAAATACTGTATTTGCTAATGGAATAATTTCATAGTTAAAAAATTTAAAGACATTAACCCATTTGTATTACGTGTTTGATTTATAGCATTTATATGTGTAATTTTAGTTGAGTGATTTTAAAAATCTTGCATGCACTATGCAGTTGTAAAGTTGAAGGCCATCCTTCCATGTAAAAAGTGTGACATGCATATAAAGCACTCGAAAGCTTAGTGAAAGTGACAGTTTACAAGTCACTGGGGGTGCAGCGCTGTAACAAGTACCAACAAGCCCCCCCCCTCCCACATCCCACAATTTAACTATTTCGTTTTCACCATGAATAAATTCCACAGCAATCATTATCGAGTACCTTGACTACACTGAGAAACAAAACTGAAAAAGATACAGGATTAGGATAGCATTTGAACGTTGGACCAACATTTCAACACGCCGTACATTTCATTCCGGGCTATAATTGTACATTAGTTTGTGGTAACAAGTCCATAAAGCCGATAAAATATCAGCAGTACTATAATAGCATACGACGAACCAATAATATTGAACCCAATTATAAACTATCGACTATACTCTTACAAATAACAACCTCAAAAAGGAATTAACGTTCAACGGCCAAATTTGTATAACTGCTCCCAGCCTATTCCTAAATTGTTTACCCGGCAAAGAGAATGCAATTGGAACAACACCAAGATTTTACATAGGATTTCCTGACAATGCCCACTGCAATAATTAGATTTTCTCCATTAAAGCAGAAAATACCCCACTCCCAAAATACTGCAATTTGGGTTTTCTGATAAAAAAGGGGAAGTTCATCAGTTTTCGTCCAAACGAAAAATACATTGACTTGCAAAAATAAAATTACAATGGGATCTTACATCAGTATTGATGATGACAAAGATTATTATACAAGATTGTCCTAGAGGCATAGGGGCAACAGTCAAAACTCTAGAGGCCACATCAAGAGCCACTGATCAATGTTCATCCATTTCCTTACATTTGATGCTAAAGCTGATCTAGAGGGAGGCCACATCAAGAGCCACTGATCAATGTTCATCCATTTCTTTACATTTGATGCTACAGCTGATCTAGAGGCCACATCAAAAGCCACTGAACAATGTTTATCCACTTCATTACATTTGATCCAATTACATTAGAAAGGTTGTTATACATTTTTCTCATAGTGAGCGATAAGGGTTTTACCACGTCAAAATGTCAACCACTTGTCTGTTTATATTTTGACTGACTGACAGTCGGGTTACTGTAATTACTGTTTTGAAACCACGTGAAATGAAAACTACGTGGGCACATAACAGAACAAGCGGGATGAACTAGGAATAAACAAAGATGTTAACTGAACAGGTCTAATAGCAATAAAAGATGTTAGAAGATATTAAATGATTTAGTGTTCCCTTCTTTAAACACCGAAATATACAGCAGTAACGTAAACTGCTGTGAGGCCACCTGTAGTACACCTGACAGCAAATGTGATCTGCCCACTTTGATGTGATATGTAAGTATATTCACAAACATGCTTAGGCAAAATTTTACACATAAAACTTTGAAAAAGCACTTTTTCAAAATATTAAATATGTAAAAAAAATATTTTTGAATAAATTTA
This sequence comes from Epimenia babai, assembly GCA_011762755.2. Classification (NCBI taxonomy): domain Eukaryota; kingdom Metazoa; phylum Mollusca; class Solenogastres; order Cavibelonia; family Epimeniidae; genus Epimenia; species Epimenia babai. The sequence goes on along the minus strand of WURV02150908.1, from coordinate 31,156 downwards.
CAACATCGTAGTCTGTAACATCAACGGAACATTCTAGAATAGAATTTGGCACAGTGTATTATGATAGAATTCATGCGATGAAAATAATTGACTAAAGGTATTGGATTTAAATTTATCATGCTATATACAACTTGTATACGAATATATCAACATAGTAGTATATTGAACATTCCATGCATAACATAAACCTAGTTGAATATTAAAAGGTGGTTAACAATATAAAAAGAATATCTATAATTATATCTCTATGCTACCGTACGCTATTTGCTGTTGTAGTCAAAGATTCAATAATATTTTCAATCACTGTTTACTTTACACATGTACTCCCTGCATAAATATAATGTATAAATTGATTTCATGGTTTCACATTTTGAATTTCCGGCGAATTATTTTGCGGATTTTCAAATGGTTAACTGCGACACGCGATAAGTACGCAACGATTTTATTTACAATGTAAGCGACGACGTATGTGTAAGGAATATGCTAAAATGGTAAAAATATACTATTTTTCTACGCATTATAGTAACAATTATGTACAAGTCAAAAGCAGCCATGATTATCATATGTTCAGAGCCGGATTATGCCGTTTTTTGGGCCATAGGCTATTGAAATTATGAGCAACGAAGACATAGCCACCGTACACATCGCCCCCACACGTCTTCTTTAGTACTTTTACCCGTGATATATTGTAGAGACATTTACGTAGCTGCAAGTTACCCTATTTCTTTTAATATACTGATCTTTTAATAAAGCAGAAGAGGCTATCTTCTGGTTGTCAATAGAAATATTCTTTAAGAAATACCACCGTTTTACTATTCACTGCGAACCTAATTAGCACATGTTTAAACACAACCACAGTGAAAAAACATTTTTGTGACCATCTACAAAATTAGAGCTGTTAATTAGCATTGTAAAATATCATTCTTATAAAAATTGTACTTGGAATCTCTCATTAGGAACCCAGATTTAGGCCCCTGAGATTGAGGGGCCTGAAACCGCAGCCTATACTAGCCTATAGGATTATCCGGCTCTACATATGAGGGGCAAGAAAATGATGGAAAACAACGGAGATAATTGTCCGTTGCCATAGTGGCATTTCTCTCAAACAAATATAATATATATGCACAAAACAAACAACATTATCAGCATCACTTTCAATCTAACAACTTAAAACTTAAAACAAATATTTGACACTGTTTCTGTCTTAGGGTTAGGAATTGACAGGAATTGCTAGACATAAAATTATTGAAGAAATTTTGCACTATTTTCTCTAGTACTAATCTTGTACTAGTTTCTCCAGTACATCACACACTATTTCCTCAAGTACGAATTGTGTAGTACTTTCAGTTTCTACAGTACAAATCGTGTACTACTTTCAGTTTCTACACTACAAATCGTGTACTACTTTCAGTTTCTGCAGTACAAATCGTGTATTATTTTCCGCGATATATTACACTACCCAGCGGTCCATATTATGCTTACATAGACAATATAAAAAAACACATCTACGAACCCTTACTGCCATTTTCCAGGTACAGAACGACTAGAACAACGTAAGCTATCCGTCCCAAAGCATGACATTTATGTCATGGACAGCCAACCTCGATTTATTGCATGTTTTCTACTATACATAGTAGAAATATATTCCATATACACTGTGAAAATGACATGACTTTCGTGTGGTTATTCAAACCCCGTATGTCTGGATTAATTAAACAGTGAAAACTGTAACTTCCTGAGTATATCGGAGACAATGTTCCAAATTAATTTACCACAGGAAGTTTCTAGAAATACGTTAGCTAACCTAATACAGTTTCATCTCTAAAATCCCACCAAGTAGACACCCTTAGCTTTGCTATTCAATAGGTATGGTCTTTCTTTTACTCTCTGCATGATACGATATAGCTAAAAAGTGGCTAGAATGAAAGAGATCATCTGGCCATGTAAAACAAAGGATGTAAGTTCTAATGATTCAATGTCTTATTAGTAAGTTTAAGTATACGCGGAAAAATGTTCGATTGTATTATTCGGCAAAAATACCCATCATTCAACAAATACCTATCGAGATTGACTAAAGTGAGCGGCAGTTGTCAGACTGTATGGCATGTCATGACGTGACCACCCGCTCTATTTCGTCCCTCGTCGCCCCTGGCGACGGATGAACTAAGATCAATCGATGAACTCGACGTAGTTACATGGAATCAGACCCGTGCGACCTTGGACCGTGCCCTCGAGCCAATCCGGTTCTTTAGACGGCCGCACTAAAGATGAACGCAAGGAATAATGAGGTAGCTATGTATCGAGTTATAAATAGCCTGGTTATCGTGGTAACAAACTAAATGAAGCAGCGATTGGCTGAGATTAATCCGCGGCCTAGGATACCGTTGGCCCTGGACAAAACTAGCGTTGATAGCAGCTTAAGCCTGTTTATTATGGTGGGGGTGATAGCAGTCTGGACAGACTGAATGACCTGTGTCCATCCACGCCACTGCCCACAGCCAACATATGCTACAGACTCTGTGATAAGTGATGATAATGCAGAGTGAGACGATGAGAGTGCGGAGAGGTAACTCGCTGCCTCAAGGAACGGTGCTCTCTGCTGCCATAGGAGACACTGTAATACGCAGCCATGAGACTGCAATCTGCTGCAAAAGGGAAACCTCCATCAGCTACAATAAGATAAACTGCCATCTGCTGCCACAAAAGGCAGTGTCATCTGCTGAAATAAGATAGACTGCCATATGCTGCGATAAAAGGCAGTGTCATCTGCTGAAATAAGATAGACTGCCATATGATGCCATAAAAGGCAGTGCAATCTGCTGTCATAAAAGGCAGTGCCATCTGCTGCAATAAGATATACTGCCATCTGCTGTGATAAAATGCAGTTCCATCTGCTGCCATAAAAGGCAGTGCAATCTGCTGCAATAACAGATACTGCCATCTGCTGCCATAAAAGGCAGTGCTATCTGCTGCAATAAATGACACTGCATGCTGAATAAGGCCACGTCAACCCACAAAATGTCCGGTTTGGTGCTCTTCCGAGTGAACTACAAGAGCAGATTTGCTTCTGTACGGAGGTATTAAAGGTGGCAGACGGATCTAGTTACCATACTGATACTGTTATCGTATGTGAGTTACAAAGAGCTCAACAAGCACCGGTATGTGGATGGATGAACGCTCATAGACCAGCAGCCTCTCCGCCAACTCAACCAAGTTACCCGTCTGTGTGTGGGCAAAAACGAATACTGGCAATAGGTTGGAATGTAAACAGACACCACTCACGATGAGCTAGTTCGCATTTTACTCTCCCCAAGTCTGGTTTGAGGCTACCGTAATGGTGATCAGCACGGCCCGATTGGACATCCGCGGCCCCGAGAGACACTACATTTTTAAACATTTAATACCACTGGAACATGTATTCGAAGATTCATTCTGTCCATGTCTCTTGAATACCTTGATCAAAGTAAAGGCAGTAAACTCCCTATGGAGACATAAAATGAAATGAAATTTTATTGATTTATGGTAGTGCCCTTTTAACGCATAGCTATCAAAGACACTTTACAAATTTATAGTTATTATGATTAACTAGAAGACAGGAGTGAGGGTGAAAGCATTACTAGACGTACCGTTGTAGATGATTTGATTTGGTTCGAATGACAATTCAGAATCATTTTCAGCCACGCATGCGTACAGCGTCCGAACGGTTCTGAAAAACATGACAGAGAATATGTATGTATAACCATCTACAAAATCAGCTGTAAATTAGCAATGTAAAATAATTATCATTCCTTTAAAATTATATATTATTAACATATAATTCCTATGTAGGAAATGGCAAGGTTTCAGTGTGCCTGAATTAGTACGAGGAAATATCAAATCGCCCTTACCATATTATGTATCTCGGGATGCAGTAATGAAATTTGTGATAGCACATATCGAAACATGACTTTCTCATATCATTCTTTGCAAATCTGGCTCATTTCATTTACAAGTGAATATAAATAATTGTTTAATCATGAATATCGAATTGTTAAACCATAAACGTAGAATTGTTCGACTATGAATATAAAATTGTTTGACTATGAATACAGAATTGTTAACCATAAATATAGGATTGTTTGACCATAAATATAGAATTGTTTAACTGTGAACACAGAATAAGTATAGAATTTTTTAACCATGAATATAGAATTGTTTAACCATGAATATAGAATTGTTTAACAATGGATATGGATTTGTTTGACCATAAATATAGAATTGTCAACCATAAATATAGAATTGTTCAACACTTGATATGGAATTGTTTAACCATGAAAATAGAATTGCTAACCATAAATATAGAATTGTTCAACACTTGATATGGAATTGTTTAACCATGAAAATAGAATTGTTAACCATAAATATAGAATTGTTCAACACTTGATATGGAATTGTTTAACAATGAATATAGAATTGTTAACCATAAATATAGCATTGTTTGACCATAAATATAGAATTGTTTAACCATGAACATAGAATTGTTAACCATAAATATAGCATTGTTTGACCATAAATATAGAATTGTTTAACCATGAACATAGAATTGTTTAAGCATAAATATAGAATTGTTAACCATGAACATAGAATTGTTTAATCATAAATGCACAGCAGTATTTAACCATAAGACTGTCTAATCATAAGTAGAGTTTTGTTTTACACGACACAACAGTACCTTTGACTATAGCCCACCATTGTCCAACCATAATCATGCTATTGCCTAACCATAACTGACATTGCTGAACGACAGCACTTTTAAACTCACCACACCATCCTGCAACCATACCCTTAGCATTGTCTAACCATAACCATGTTAGTAACTAATCTTTAAACAGTTAACAGTTTTAAACAATAATAGCATTCAGAATATAACCATACCATCTTAAAACCACAACCATCCCATTGTCCAACCATAATTGTCACATTGTTGAACAATGATAACATTTTTATTAATAACCATACCATCTTACAACCATACTCCTAACCTTGTCTAACCATAATGACAACATTACTTAATCATTACTATTCAGTTGTGATGTAGTTCTCTGAGCAGTGTCTAACCATAAACATATCATTATGTAACACGAGCTATATATGTAGCACTATGTTACGATTATGATGTCAGTATTTTTGCACATTTAGTCATAACCATAATCATGCAGTCGATCGAATAATTATCTGTAAGTCTTACCTTCTGCCGTGCTTACTGGTTCCTGCACTGGATGTGCTTCCCACACTAATCATAGACGATGTCCTGCATAACATCAGACGTAAATAACATCAATCACTTCTGATACAAAATATACGAAACCAGGATTCAATATTTGAGGTTAGATTATTAGGTATATAGGGTTATATTGTTAAGATGTTAATATCAGAAGTGGATGATCACATGGCGTTCCATAGAAGACTTACAAAAAGACCAGAGCTCTATATATGGGTTTCAAATTATTATGAAACATCAGGCGTTGATGATGACAACATGGTTTTTGAACCTTTGCTACGGAAAACACAAAACAAAAAAAGTTTTAGGTTAGCTTGTTGAAAACATCCGATATAAATGATGACAACATAGCTCACATTGTATGATACACCGAACCAGAGTTCCATATTTAGGGTTAGATTAGTTACATTGCATTATCAGAAAAATTCAAAGAATGAATTATCTCACACAAAAAACTAAAATTTTATTATATTCTTAATTTAGATATAAAAGAAAAGCCACTATAGGAAGCTAATAGTGTAAACTGGTAATGTTAATATTGATAATATTGATTTGTTTTTGTAAATGGTAAAGGTTTTTTAGCAGTTGTAGCATTATCTTGACAAAAGAAAGGTTTATACAGTTATGTCATGAAAGAAAAGTTAACACAGGAAATAGAAATATGGTAGCCATATTTGCCTTTATTGAAATTACAAAAAATTCATCCATAAAAAAACTTTTACGAGTAATGATAAATTAACACAAGCCTTTGCATATCATGCATCATCAAGCTTGATCCGTTAAATCAATATTAGAAAGTGCTGCTGTTTTTATACTTTTTCAGGCCCACCTAAAGACTGAGTAGACCCACGTGAGACCGACCATGTTTTTAGCATATCCTCTATATAAAAAAAATTTTAATGGACTTGCATCATATCAACCGTGCTGCTGAAGCTAGGAAAATCCTGACAAGCTACAAGCTGCATGTTAAATAAAAAGATTCGATGGGACAGGTGTTTAAAAAGACATTTTTCCAGGCAAAGTTAGTCAGTCCATTTCAGTAAAGTATAAAAAGAGCTATGTTAGTCTTCACGAAAAAGGAAACATAAAGCAAGCAAGCAAGCAGTGAGCAACGAATATTGTGCTGTCAAAAATACAAATGAAAAGGTGTTAATATAACTTAGACGGTTTGTGGCATTCAGGGTTGCGAGAACAGGTTTTGAGCTTTTTTCATTTGATGTACAGTTAGTGTATAAAGATTAAGAATTGCTTAAGTATGAACTGATGTCCAATATTAGTATGAAATTCATACTAAAATTGTATACCAGTTTTTAGTAATTCACCGGAATTTCAACTTTAACAAAATTTCAGTTTCAGTTTTAATTTCTGAGATGATTCAATGAACTGCTTTTCTGAAAATATAATTGATTTCCTTAATTTATTATAGCGTTTTTAAGTACATTTTATACAAGATAGGAGCAAAATTTAGTCATGGTAATTATTATAGCGATCTCTCATTGTTAGCTAATAAGGTTACTTAAATTCTCCATTTGCAACGTAGACAACAACCTAACCGTCCTTTTCCTAACAACTTCATGCTTTGAACAAGTTAATTTTTTTATGAATGCGTGCCAGCTGCCACCATATTAATGAATATCAGAGTGAAGTAGACCAGCAAGTTTATTCGGGAAATTATTCGAAAAGCGTCTCTAAAAAACACAATACATAACCAAACGCCGTGTGATAAGGTGGCAGTAACCGTGTTGGTTTGATCGTTGGACTTCTGGAAGATTCTAGAAGACCCTGGATAAATTCCTTCTCTAAGCAGTAAGCAACTGGCAGCGTTTTTAGAACAAAAGGCGCATTAATCCCGGTCGGCGTGTTTATGTAAGGGCTTCTTTCCTCTGACGTGGCTGTGCTTCACATGGTCTCTGGATGGTCTCTATGGCACTTACGTCTCTGCTATTTCGTCATTTTAATGTAACCATTAAATTCCGTTGATTTAGCAGAGTGTGTGACATACGTAGCCTGTCTGTAGGCATGTGGAACAGGTGGGAGGGGTGAATAGGCGAAGATCAACTGTCGGCTCAGACTCGGTGTGTTTCACTACACTTAAGTTTTCTCCCACCCCTCGCAGCTGAGGCTCATCCGTTTGGCACGTTAACTACATCAGGTTATTTTTAGTTATTTATTTATAGGCTGACTACCGAGGTAATCGTTGTGTTGGCCATTTTCATATATGGCTCTTTACAAAGCTAGCCTATGTGGTTAACATGACAATTTGATTAGCCTCACTTATATAAGGGGTGAAAGGAAAAACACCTAATGCGAAAAACACACCGAGTCTGGGCAGAAAATTGACCTTTTTCCATTCACGCCACTGGTGCCAAATGTCTACATATGAACTACATATGTCGTACACATTGCTAAGTTTATGGTAGGTTCATGTTTATTCACAATGAGATGATGACATAGCGTGGAGGTAAGCGACATAGAGATCATATTATAGAGCATCTGAAGCACAGCAAATGTCAGGGGGGTGTGAACCCCAACACAACCACGCTGTAAGAGCTACCAAGACCCGGAATTGAACCAGGAACCCCTGGATTTAAAGTCCACATATACATTAGGGTTAGCTCTGAAAGGGTTAAAAATAGCTTACATAGCGATTACCTTTCTTATTTGTAACTAACTAAATGCCATGTGATTGCTGACGTTTGGAAGTAAGTATGAAATTAAAGTAAAAAACATGCAGTGGACTGAGATTATAACAAAAATAACATAAAACTCGTTAATATAACGTGATATGCATCATGCATCACGACGGAAATGCTCAAGAAACCACAGAAGACATGCGTGAGTAATCGGTGAGAAATAATCCCGTAACTCGTTCGTTTCGCTAAAAACTGTAAGCAGCCGTTTACCTCTGGCGTGGAACGCACCCACGATGACGGGCGTAATATACGAGTTATGACTACGGGCAAATTATAGGTCATGCCTGGGATAGTTGTATGGGTGGGGCGATGGAGTTTGGCGGCGAGGGTACGGCACGCGCGAGGGCGGTTCAGGATCGCCGGTTGACTCATCGATTTCCCGCAGCAACTGGTCGATGCTGGCAAACGGTGCGTAATCGCCGAATGTGGCCGCGAACTTCCATGTATTCAAGTTCATTGCCAAAGCTATGACTAGACCCAGTAGCCGTACTGTCATACACTAGACCTAGTAGTAGCCGTGCTGTCATACACTAGACCCAGTAGCCGTACTGTCATACACTAGACCCAGTAGCCGTACTGTCATACACTAGACCCAGTAGCTGTGTTGTCATACACTAGACCCAGTAGCCGTACCGTCATACACTAGACCCAGTAGCCGTACCGTCATACACTAGACCCAGTAGCCGTACCATCATACACTAGACCGAGTAGCTGTACTGTCATACACTAGACCCAGTACCCGTACTGTCATAAACGACCCAGTAGCCGTACTGTCATACACTAGACCCAGTAGCTGTACTGTCATACACTAGACCCAGTAGCCATACCGTCATACACTAGACCCAGTAGTCATACCCTCATACACACTAGACCCAGTAGCTGTGCTGTCAGGGACGAGACCAACTAATCGTGCCGTCACCCACAAGATCCAGTAGCCATGCTCTTACACTAGACCGACGAGCAGTACTGTTGCATACAAGTCCCAATGACCATATACTAGACCTCGGGAACTATTTCGTGTACAGTGACAATGAAATTGGTCAGATATGTTATGCTCACGAGAAATAAGCAAATACTTTCCCAATTCAATAAATATAAAGTTCATTATGTCGTGTGCAATTATGAGGAGATTGGCGTTTTATTTGTCACCCTCAGGTGTGAACAACGACCCACTGTCATAATCCGTGCGTCTGACATCTGCTCGAAACACTACACCTAATGTAACTTTATAGAGTTGTCATACACGAGGTGGACGCATGCCGTTAGGCCACATGGTCACGCAAGTTTCTGAAGATGTGCCAAAAATACTATTTCGTTACGTGAAAAGCTAAAAATTTTACGCCAACATTCGAGAAGTCGTTAAAAACACCTACATGCATAAGAACGACATTCAAGAAAGTTAAAAACTAACTACAGAAATTCACAAATTATAGGTAACGGGGTAAGGATTCACATGTTGCTTACATAGATTGTGACATCGCTTCAGCCGAGGACCGCTTCTTTAACTTAGAACTTAAGGAGAAATACCAACAGCGAATCAATGAATACACAAGAAAATACGACATCTTCGTATGTGATATGTCATTTAGGTAAATAGCGTTCTATGTTATTACATCGTTGATAGCAGCCTACATCGTTTATGTTAGCCTACATTGTTTATAGCAGCCTACATTGTTGATAGCAGCCTACATTGTTTATGTTAGCCTACATTGTTTATAGCGGCCTACATTGTTGATAGCAGCCTACATTGTTTATTTCAGCCTACCTAGTTTATGTTAGCCTACATTGTTTATAGTGGCCTACATTGTTTATAGTGGCCTACATTGTTTATTTCAGCCTACATAGTTTATGTTAGCCTACATTGTTTATAGCAGCCTACATTGTTTATAGCAGCCTACATAGCTTATGTTAGCCTACATTGTTTATATCAGCCTACATTGCTTATGGCAGCCTACATTGTTTATGGTAGCCTACATTGCTTATCGCAGCCTACATTGTTTATGGCAGCCTACCTCATTCATTGCAGTCTACATTATTTATGGCAGCCTATATTGTTTATTGCAGCTTATGTTGTTTTTAACACCTGAAGTTATTACACCACTGATAACAACTTTTATTTTTTATCGCAGTCTACATTGCTTACAGCAGCTTATACTGTTTATAGCAGACTAAGGTAATACTATTCTGAGTAGCCAATCTTGTTTACAGAAGCCTACATTGGTAATAGAAGCCTACATTGGTAATAGAAGTCTACATTGGTAATAGAAGCCTACATTGGTAATAGAAGCCTACATTGGTAATAGAAGCCTACATTGGTAATAGAAGCCTACATTGGTAATAGAAACCGACATTGGTAATAGAAGCCTACATTGGTAATAGAAGCCTACATTGGTAATAAAAGCCTACATTGGTAATAGAAACCGACATTGGTAATAGAAACCGACATTGGTAATAGAAAGCGACATTGGTAATAGAAACCGACATTGGTAATAGAAACCGACATTGGTAATAGAAGCCTACATTGGTAATAGAAGCCTACATTGGTAATAGAAGCCTACATTGGTAATAGAAGCCTGCAGTATTTTTAGCAGCCAATGTTGTTTATAGCAGCCCACATTCGTTTATAATAACATCTAGTGTAGTTTCTAACAGTAAATTTTTTCCGAACATCTTTAATAATAATAATAATAATAAGGCGCTTTAGAGACATACTAGTTATAAGGGCGCCTCCAAAACAATAATTATGATTATTTGTCTTATTGGATTCCTTAGATAAAATGGCTTAACAAAATATGTATATTGAAAATGTATTTTACTGTATCGCATATGTATTGTTAAGTATATAACTGTAAATATAGGCCTATAAGTAGGCTAACTATAACATCACAGGCATAGGTTTTTACACAGTGTTTACTCATTTAATGTGTGTTGGAATGCTAAGCTAATAAGTACCCTTTAATTAAATAATCTCCTCACCATAGCAGTGAGTTGACAGATAAGAATTCCAGTTTGAAATTAAGAATTTAAAAATGAATTGCGTTTTAAGAGGAATACAGATATCTTATCAAGTATTATCTGTGCTCTTCATGAATGATGTTTTAACAAAATACAGATATCCTATCAAGTATTGTCTGCTCTCAATGCACATTTATACATGGCATTTTTATCGTATTTTTTTAAATACTTTGGACATACGTTATTGAAAAATAATAATATAATATGGTATATTTATATGATAAAAAAGTTCGGAACTCCTAAAGATTAAATTTAGTTGAATAAACGTGTTTTAGGATTAAAACGCACCATACATAAACGCTGCATGAGATTACAACTACACTTTGGTATTAGGAAGCCCTATTAATACGTTAATACGCACACGATCATACCCATCCGGATTATTGTTAGTAACTCATCGTGGAAAGCTAGTCTACGACCGTCTACTAAGATCTACGTCTAACGTCGAGTTGTCGGTATTTACTCACAACATCGGTCCGTCCGCCTGGGTGCCGTATGTGCGATTCACTGTAAACCACGATGGCAACACGTTATGTAGCAACATGGATGACATAAACACGGGATGCGGGGGCAAAGGTGGGCGTCGACGGTCTGCTGAGAGATCGTGACTTTTAGCTACCGTATATACTCGTTTATAAGGCGATTTTTTTAAGACAAAATTTCAATCCTCAAAGTCTACCCGTCTTATAGGCGGGTCAATAAAAATAAAAAATTTCGGGCGGTAAAAATATACAGAACAACGTCCATACTGCAACCACTGGACGTGTCTTTGAATAAAACTACAATAAAAAATAAAATCAACACATTTAGCGTTCGTCACATTTATTAAAATACAACATAGTACCTTACATAAGGTAAGTTTCCCATCCAAATTATAATGGTGGCCGATTTCCGTGAATGACTGAAAAAGGGGATAGCACCCTCAAACTCCACCCTGGACTTATAGGCGGGTCAAGAGCAAAACCCCGATTTCGCCGGCCAAAGTTGGGGCGTCGACTTATAGACGGATCGACTTATAGGCGAGTATATACGGTAATAGATTTTATCCACTTTGTGATGGTTTCATTATTACCTGTTTTCACACATGCTGCGGGATGTTGTCATGATAAACCTTTTGTTTGCATTCAATGTTAGCCCCATTCTTTCACACGCTCCAATCAGTCAATCTACGAGACTTTGGATGCATGCCTCTCTGTTTCAGCGTCCTCGGCATATCGGATGTTGTCGATGTAAAGTTACAAACAGTATACTAACATAATCAACTTAATTATTTGACGGCCTTTCCTTCTATCCGCCTCTCTGATTCACAAATAGAATATTAAGATAATGACAAGCAACTGAGTTGAGAAGCACATCAGATTTTTCGCAATTAACGCCTGCCTTCCCGGATTGGTGGCTCTAGCTCCGCGCAGACGCGATTTGCATTTTCACGTTACCCTAAACCCTTCTGTTGCTAAAAGGTATTGATTATTCATTCAATGTTCTATATCTCCCCATTCTACACAAAATCTCACGCAACCCGGGAAAGCGGTGTTCCGTCAGCTCTCCCGCAGTACAGTAGATCCCGGATTAACCGCCCCTCATCCTGCCGCCACCCCCGTTTTTCGGCACAAGATTATTAAGTCCCTATTTCCACCTTACTTATTAATGTCCTCACATCTCGACCTCCGCCATAAATTAATGCTAACAATGATATATTAATTGCATGTTTTTGACCCGGTATACTCCCGCCAGAGCCAGGTCTACTACGTGAACACCATCGTCAGCTATCGGTGAGCCATACTGTGACGGCGACCATTGATCAATGCCGTGTATACACTAACGCGCTTTGACCGAGATCACGTGGTAATTTCGTTCAATACACAGACCAGTGATTGGTTAAGAGTGTATCCATGTCCCGTCGTAAAATTTTATAATACACAAGACGCGATAAATTTGTAATTAAGCGCTTGTCGTAAGGAAGTCGGCAAGACCGAGGTGTTTCAAATACTTCAATGTGGAGCGTTATGTAACCTACATCTCAAACGAAAAAAAAAAAACAAAAACGTGCATGACGGACTCGCGTATTTCGCGACTGGATTAATACCTTTGGTCGTCAAATGATAAGCTTAAAATCTTCTAATAACTTTCGATTATAATAATAGACATATCTTATAGTGCTTCTTTCAATAATGAATTATTACTAGTTGCCCTCTAAAATGCAATAAATGATCTAAGAATACTAGCATCCTATGTTAAATGATACGATTCACCGATAAAAATTATACGACGTGTGAAATATCAACAATATCAGGTGTGTATACACTACAGCGAGAATCTAAATATAAATAGAATATAAATAAAGTATGAATAAAGTTTACATTTTTAACTGTAATATAAATTATAATAATAAATGTAAATAATAAACAAATATTAAACAAATATTGTTTACATCTTTTATCTCTATGGCGATAAAAATTGTTCGCATCTCTCGCCTCTTTGGCGGCCATCTTGGCAAACCCTGATCTCCCGTTACGCCGCTTACCGTCATGTATTTGACAAGTCCCAAAGATGGCGGGTGAACGGGCGTCTATTGTAATTGCAAATATGATCTTAATCGCTTGTTTTATTGCTATATTGGGCTTTATCATTCTCGTAGTTCATGCAGAGATATCGTCTATATTGTGTTAAAATACCTACTGCGAATAAATATGGGCAAGTTATTTTGGCAATGTTAGTAACTTAGCATTAACTAAGTGTCGATAATACGAAAATCATGTAATGCCCGACATACTTATCGTTGCAGATTTGCCGTGAAATCTGTCCGTAGTCGCTGGTCAAGTTTACGGTGTATTGGCCACAATAAAGGTACGGCGCGGCCACCACTACAGGCACAAGCCACGTGACGGCGAGAATCTTGCGCGTGCGCGATTTGCTGTGTATCTTCATGGACGCAAATGGATAAACGATGGCGTAAAATCTGGAAACGAGAAGGATCTATAAGAGGTGCAGAAATAACGAGCAGCACAACACAGATTAAAAAACAGATTAAAATACATATAAAAATACACGATAATCCACAATTTTCATGGAATCCAGGATATTTTATGGAGTAATGTATTTTTTATCGATTCTTCTATGGAAAAGAACAGAAAAATCTGTTTGAGACGATCACCCAAGGGACCGCAACCGTGGTCAGTTTGACACGGGTATTTCCTTAGTAGATATTTAGCCATAGCAAAAGTTAACAATAACAGCCGATACCAACCACCAACATCTCTTGACAAAGTAACCTCCCGATCAATTAGCGGCTACAATTTTAGGTAATCGTTCGTTTGAGCACTGTGGCTTTTGGTACGGTCCTCGGTCGGTATCTCGCGTATTAAGTCGACACGGAGTTGTCTATCTTAGTTTTGATCCATTCTAGCTATAATTACTCGACGCGACATCGTCACATTTGTCACGATCGCCGGATACGTAAATTTAACAATTTGATTAACGGCAGGTTGTGGTATTTTAGTGGTAGTAACGGGCAGATTGGAGCATATTTTAACCTCTTCATTACACTACTGTAAGAAATAGCCATGTATGTGATAATAATCTTGCTTTTACCCGTATTTGGTGCATTTATCGGTCCTTTACACGTTTGGCCTATAAACGGTGGCAAACGCTATGTCACTGAATGTTATTGGCGTTATTTGTTATGGTGGGGTAGATCACCTTACCGACGAGCAAACCACTGACAGTGGGCAGACATATGACTTGGTCACATCCACGCTACCGGTTGAAAACGCCAACGCACGAAAATTAGCCAAGAAATCTGTCTCCCAACTCTTTTATGCGGTAGAACAGCAGTCTAGTACAATCCAAGGTCATTGTATAAATTTTTGACGACATTAAATTGTTATCTTACTGTATTGTCTTTTTATCTTTCAAAGAAATATATTGCTTTGGGATTTGCGTTCCAAATTCGCCAATTGATTGGCCATTATTGGGCGAGTCTCGGGACTCTATAGACATACCAGACACACCGCCCAATCCTCGGAGGACGAGGGCGACGTCAATCGAATTGAATCGTATCAACGCCGTCGTTAATGTGGCAAAATTCTGATCGAGTATACTACAGCACGTATTATACTATATACTTCTAATAAACCGACATAAACAGTTGGTTTTGATGCCTGAACACTGAACGTAGGACTGGAGTTAAGTTGTTGCGTAGACCTCGAGATAGGCAAGTAGACGAATAATCGAATGTTGATCTTTAAAGAAGAATACTGTTACATTTAATATTGTCAGAAAATCACTGTTTTACTAATCATCGAGTAAGGACAGGGGACCAAAACCACGCCACTTGTTTGCTGCAATGCCAGCAGAAAGCTTCGATGAATACGTGATAGATGATGACCGTTTATAATTAGTAAGGGAGATGAGGAGACAACCAGGAATAACACACAACAACGAGAGACATCCGATGTCATCAGCCGAAATACCGCTGCGTCAGAGGAACGAGGCTACCGCAAAACCACTTGAGTGGCCACCCAAAACCCTCGCGGGCGACTGGGATTCCAGGCCAAGTGGCTGGGGAGAATCTCTTCTAAGGAGAGTAGTGACGACAGTCATATTGAGGCAATGAACACACACACGCACACGCGCACACGCACACACACACACACATGTACGCAGAAATATCGGTGCTTGAGGCGATTTCGAGAGCGCGAATTTAATCAATATGAATGAAATTCGAAGATTTTTTCGAAATAATAAAAATCTCTTGAAGCTCCATATGCCCTAAGTGTTTCACACCTCATTAGCACTGGAAGGCGCTAGACACGAGCTTACGAGGCGGCATCTTGTGCGGTAATTAATGAACATGCAGCGTGAGTTTATATCGCTCCATTAGGCTTATATCGTCTTCCGCTTGTGCATTACGGAAGCATCCGAGAGCCAATTAGGCGCTCCTTAGTGACAGATTAGTCTAAACATTACAAATCACTTAACGATTTCGCGCTTTAGCATACACGGCGGTTCCACAAAACGATATCAGTTATAACCAGGGTTGATTGATATGTTTACTTCTCAGTAAGCGAATGTCAGTAGCGGGTACAAGATAAGAGTCTATCGGATGTTTGCACTAAACTTAATTTCGGACCTTAAAAACAGCAAAATCAAAATGTTAATTATTGAAAAGAATTATACAATTCATACAATTTCGAGGATATCTTGGTCGTGGAATGTCGTGCAGACTATAGAGATGTTATTAGTTCTCTAGGCTTGTTTTGTTAGCCAACTAGTGATGAGTAATAAAAACGTGGATAGATTTTACCTTTCGAGAGATATAGAGACGAGTGTGAGCACGCTGGCAAAAACGAAGATTGGGAGGAGGTAATACTGGAAAGAGCAGAGAAGATCGCTGTGGAATACCTGCCACTCGCATGGTGCCGTGTACTCGAGAAGTTTCAAAGGCATCACGAACGACGAGACGAGAAGGTCGCTCACGGCGAGGTTGACGATGTAAAAATTTGTTACGGTGTGCATGTACTTGTTCCGCCATACCGTGTAGATAACAAGTACGTTCCCGCACACAGAGAGGAAGATTACGATGAGATAGAGGACGACGAAAGCGAAGAGCACAGCGGGAATTTGGGTGAAGTCTGCGTGGTAGTAGAACGGCGGTTGATGGCATGGGTTGGTTACGCTGAAGTTACTAGCGTTCGCTGAGACGTTGGAATCAGACATCTGCACGAATAGCACAACGGGGTCGATCCTGCGGAAAATGAAGACAAACTATGCATATTGCAGTTAAATAATATATGTAATAATCCTAAAAAGATAATCGTAGAGAAGTCGCACGTCTTTGGCGGCTCACTGCCAAAAAATCACCACCAAATGAATAACATTCTTCACACTATAAACCTTTGCAGTGAGCCATGAAGATATTCTCACCATTTCTTCGTTTTTTTATGTTTTATTGACTCCTACCTCTACAATAATGAGTATTAATCAAATTATGCCACAATGAAATTTTTGATGGACATGCATACCACAAATCACGGATATGTAAATAGTACTAAATTACTCCGCATATGTGCAAAAACAACGTATTAATATTTCATATAATTCTGTCAATAATCGTCGACAAAGTTTGTAAATAAATGAAAATTAATTTCGTCTAATAAAGACTGATAGCTATTCTACTATTTACTTTTATAAAATATTCCGATCGACTCTAATCGTAGTACAGACTATCTGTACAGACATGCGAAAGTGAGGATTTAACTTGTACTTTGCTGGTGGCAAAATATATACCTGCGCGCAAATCAAAAACAGACGCGTTTCGCCGTAAAAATGCGCGCACCTGTTTTTTTTTCGCGTAGTGAAACATGTGCAAATACCCGAGTGAGATTAATGGTTTAGTGTAACAGATTTCTATTCGTGTCATATGTAGGCAAGACATCGTGACTTTTAGATTTACTTCAGGCTATGTAACTAGTTAGTCAGTTGGCAATAGGCTGATAACCGAGGTAATCGTTGTGTTCGCCAATCATGACACTTTACAATCCTAGCCTGTGTGGTTAACACGACAAGCGTATTATCCTTGCTTATCAGGGGTGGAGGAAAACGGGCTACGTATGTCGCACCCCTCGCTAAATCTATGATAGTTAATGGTTATTGACAGTGGGATGGCGGAATAGCGGTGAGGTAAGCGATATAGAGACCATCCAAGGAGCATCTGATGCACAGCTATCTCAGAGGTTAAAAGGACCAACAGAAACACACTGCAGTGGCTACCAAGACCCCCCAAGGCTTTGTCGTAAAATAGTATTTGTTATATTGCATCTTACGAATTTAGAGTGTCGGTGTTATACTGCTTAATCTGCTCACGACATATTTTCAAGAGCAGAGGAGAATTTGTCGCCCGCAGTTTATCGCATGGAATGATAAATGATGGAGTTTTTTTTTAATTTGGCTATACTATCGAGTACGTTCGTCCCCGGTAAGTACGACCCTAGAAAAGTCCGTCTACTGACCAACTATGCGTGCGCTGACCAAACAAACTGTACGTGCTGGCCGAATACTGAGAAAGTCATTAGAGTCTACCACAAAGTGGGGACATTGAGCAGCAATAATTTACAGCGATCTTCTACATATATAGGAGCTTTGATCGACATAGACCAAGTCATATTAGAGATAATTTCGCTCGTTCAGTTGGAACAAATAATAGCTCTGCTCCAATTAGTACTGGCCAGTGATAGTACTGTTCGTGTATAATTTATTAGACGCCTCGCGCTTCATCAGCTTCTGGACACGGAAAAAAACAGTGAAATTCGACGTTTAGGATGTAGAATGTCTGCCTGTCGGAACTCACACTAGTGAAATATGCATGATTTCCGGAGGAACGGTTCGTAAATTACGTAACTGAAACCTGCATGGCATAAATAACCGTTCTGGTCACGCTGTGTTTACTTCTGTCTGTCACTATTTTCGAGCTATCTCCCTATAAAAGCGAGCAATTTCACACTTCTGTACATGAAAATGGAAGCAAAAAACCGCCACACGAATGATTGCCCCTTTACTGAGCAATCCATCACTAGTGATTTACCGTTCCTTATTTCGTAGTACCAGGTATGCCTCTAACGACAGGCAATATGGTAGAGGTTGTGTACATTATGTTATGTGTATAAGCTGCCGGTATACACCGCATTACTGGCGATATTCTGCGGAGTCTGGTAAAAAAATAACCGACGAGAATACGCAAAATAAAATATGGATCAATCTTTCAATTTAATTTGTTACGAGTCACTGCCGCATGCTTCTGGAGCATCTATGACATAAACACACCGACGTTGTGTCTATAGGCTCAAGCGATGGCGAGATTAGAAACTCGGCCTTTCACGTGAAAGGTTGCGTATCCGTACAAATCGGATTCTTCGAGCTTCCTACCGAAGAAAACAATATGTTGTTTTTGAAGTGAATCATTGTGAAATAGTTTGAAGGCAATAAATGTGCATAGTGTGATTGACTGGAATTTGTTATCGATAATAACAACCACCATGACATAGATTTTTGTTTGAAATTATAACTTGTTGACATTTCCGAGTCGCTTTTCTGATTCAAATCTCCTCGTCCCACGGACGATAGTGATGTTTACATTGTTACATTGAGGCATAATGGAAAACTCGGAAAACAAAATGGGTTGTCATTCTAGTCATATGGCTAAGGATAAAATGAAACAAAGACAACACTTTTGTGGTTTGACTAAGGTAAGTTATTGAGAACCATCTCGTCATTATCCCCACATTTTACTGCGTTTATTACCATATGATAATATAATATGAACAGGGATCAATAGACAATCTAATAATACCTCTATGATAGCGAATGTCAGAATACTGGCAAAACGGTATTCAGTACCATCCACCAACCATGCACACTGTGTAGTAATAATATGTAAGTTTGAGTAATAATTCCTAGACGATGCAAGCGGTAACTGTCTAGAGGAATCATAAAGACATAGCGCATCGTAAAACCCAGTAAGATCACAAGGTATTCGTGCAAGCAACCTGCTGGTGTTATGGTAAATGGATACAGAAAAGTTGTTGAAAGCAGCTCATAATCGACCGTTGTATATTTCCACGTGTTTCGTGTTTACCCCTCGCGGAACATTACGGAAACGAAGATATTGTGCGTTCGATGTCGATGAGGCGATGAACGTTTTGAAAATTTAGTTCCGATATCGCAGCAGGTGTTCGCCGTTTTTAAACGCTCGGCCATTCGAGGATTGAAGCCATTTTCCAGGAATAACAACATTTACCATCGCATTGTTGAAACCGAGATTGATCTTATTCTGAGATCAAAATGCAGTATCTCCCCGTCTCTTCCATTCTCTCTCCCACTATCTATTTCCATTCTCCTCTCATCGTGTTTAGTTCTAGACCGTCCAATCCTTTCCGACAATTTGTTGCCAATTGAATGCATTGATAAATTTTTATATTATACCGAATTTTTAAGCAGAATGAGCAGCTCGCCTAAGACAACGTGACAGAGGGCAAATGGAGTAGTTTAAATTTAGAAGAATAAAAATTTTCAAGCACGTTCAATTTTGCTGACTCGGGATGGTGCTTGCTTGCATGTTTGACACAAGGATGCGGATGGAGGCGCTGGTGACTTTGAAATGACGGCGAAATGTCCGATAAAGAACTGGTGAACTCTCGCATCATTCTGCACCTCCGTGTTACAGCAGAACGACGATTCTTTGACCACCATCGTGGGATTACAGGTTGGTGCCAGGGATGGTGGTTAGACTCGACTTGGCTCTGTGTCCAGTTCCGCATCAGTCCTGGGGTGGAGTAGCTGTCCGTGGTACTTGGATGAACACCCCACTGAGTAGACATGTCTGTTAACATTAACATACAATCAAATCCCGGGGTGGACGTGGATCATGATGAGAAAATTCATTTCGGTCTGAAGTTAATCCATTAATGTCTGCTCGAACGCCAACGTGTTAAATCATTATGCAGAAGTAGCTGAACATCGTTAAATTTTCTACCAGAGTCATCTAATCTGAATGAGGTAAGCTGTGGAATTTGGTAGACTGACATTTATTTGGGTTTGTGTCAGAACTTTGATCAATGTTTCTGTGAGATGGAACTAACTTGGTGAACTATAAAACGTCTTGATCGTTTCGTTTTGGTGTGATTGCTGGACTGATTCTTGATTTAGTTCGCCATAAAATGTCTGTCTAATCTTTGTGAAAAATGCGGCGAATGTATCTGTAATGTCTATGTGACAGCGAGTCCGACCGCTAATGTGCTTTTCATGGAAATAGGTGCTTAGGATCAAACCTGGTTGTGTCGTTTTTATCGGGAAATGTGGCGTATTCTCACGGTGAATAAAACTTAAAGTTTTATCATCAATCAAGGGCCCGTGGAATTACTAGTAGATACCGCCTGGAGCTATGAGTGAGCCTAATCGTCTATCGTATTCACCGCGTGTTTGACGAAACAATGAAACCAATCAATCAAGCATCAAAGTCACGTTTATTTCCAATAAAATGCTTCATTAGAGATGCGCGTCATGGATCGCTTCACTGCTCGGTGAGATAGCACTTCTGAATAGGTGTACGGAGAAGTGACAAATGTAGAATTTCGTTGGTTTATTACAGACAGAGCGTCGTGAACAGTCATGTCGTTCCTATTTATGAGGTCGACGGAGCCGTTTTCTATCGAGATTTATCATAATGATGCAAATCGTGATGGGGCTGGTTCGGACTGAATGGTGGTCCTAGTTATTCGAATCTCCCCCATTGTAATCTCGGCGCGAAATTCATCTGTTTTGATTTATCACCTAATTATAACTCCACGACACCCATAAACCCGCTGAGATGAGACATTACATATCGATATTGTAGATACACGGATCGGGATATTGTAACGTTGCAACGAAGCATTAAATACTTACAGCAATAGTTAAAAATAAATCGAGACAGGCTACATGGGAGACCCCCTAATTTCACACCAGCCTAAAATTTGGAGCGTTTTTATGCTCACTTCTATTATATCATTTGGTTAAGCGATTATCGATAATCGATAATATCTACTACCAAAAACTCGAAGAAATTATCCAAATATTTACCCACGTAGTTTCGTTCTGCCGTTTTAATTATTGATATTTATTTATGGTAATTTAACTCTCTTTATTGCCTGTTTCAAAAGGCTAACCCGAGTCGTGTCTCGAGCCGTATTGGAATATCTTTCGATTGAGAGAAAAATGTATCCAGAACGCAAAGGATGCTTGGATTTTCGTCCAATGTAAAAAGCGGATATTCGTAATGATATTCCATATAATCGATTTAGCCAGGTAGACCTTCGCATTCACATGTAGTATACTGGGTGTGAAACCAGCGTCCATCCGATTCACCGGAACCACACGGGGCGACTGGGATCTTTTGTGCGCATGTTATTATTAAAACACATGCTCTGATCGGGGGTGCACTGGGAGTAAGGGGCGGTTAGAGCTTTATACAATACACTGCTGTGTATCCGGGTTTTTATTTATTACATCGTATGTACTACACTACACCAAAATACGCTACATAACACTGTATACGCCCGCTCAAGACCCTTGAAAGATTTCTCTTTAGTAAAAACCGACGTGACTTTTGCCTTATTGTAATTTTTTGATGATGGTTACTTGTTAGTCACAGCCGGCGAAGTGTTGGCCTACAAATCAGGAAATCACAGAAGGGTTTATACAACAGTCAAGATATTATGACGTAAAGAATTACAGGACTAATAATTAAGCCGAAATATAACAAAATTGCTTTATATCGTGTTTTAGTTCGGTGTTTGTTGCACACACCATCTAAAATTGCATAAGAATTAACTAAAGATTTTCAGATTCTAGTATCTATACTCGTCACGTGATTTCCCACAAGGGGCAGGGTGGGGAGTAATCAGCGTTCTCAGTCATAGACGCACGTTTTATTAAATCTACCTCATCGACAGCGTGGGACGCAATGTCCCAAAAGCGACGTCATATCCGTTACTATAATGCCGTCACTGGTAGTTAGGGCCGTGGGGATTGCATGGAAGAAGAGACCCTAATCGAATATTCTATACTCGTTAGTCCCTTATCCCGTTAGCAGATCTTTTGTTGTTGATAGAACGATGCCTCAAATTGGAAACTGTCAGACGGACTAACTATTGCAAACCTGACGGACAAACGAAATAATTACACAGTTTGTAACAGAGTCAGTATTAAAGTAATTACAGTCCAGCCATAAATCACGATAAAATAAGAAATCAGCAGCAAGACCTGGATCCAAATATTCAATATAATGTAAACAAGACTGTGGTCGACAACTGCATGTAACATGCTAGCTATCACTCAAACGCGGTGACGGTGACCCCATTTAGAGGACAGATGTAAAATCCAATGAGATTCCAAATCCAGATGCGACGATGCTGTACAGGATTTGGTGAGGCAAACTAAGCCGCGGTAGGCTTCATGGTAAAAAGAATCCAGCAAATATAATCTTTATTTTATGCAAATATTTATTTTGTGTATCGCATATTTGTTGAGCGCGTGTTTCGGCCGTACATGGTGCCTAGGAAAGAAATATCATAAAATGTATAAGTTGCAGATGCTGAATCGTCGCTCGGCTTCTTAGTAGTGATCCTCAGCAAACCATTTAGATTCAGTTGCTCTGTATATCCATCTCTATAATTCGTAGTTGTTTGATAGCATTCAAGGGTGATATCAAAGCTTCGAAGATATTGCGCATGTGTTAACCAGCTACGATCAGCATTCACTGTGAACTGCAACTGAAAAAGTGCGAGCCTTTATTCTGTGATATCGGCAGTTGGACCTGAACTTTTCCACATTTTCCTTGTCATATTCTATATGACCATGTTCAACAGTGAAAAAACCGCTCGCAGTCATTAAAGGCAATAGCTCCAACATTTCTCGAAGTCTTAACCGTGAAGATATGATCGCCTCGTCACTTCTCCCCCGTATTATCATTTTTCTTCGCGGCGCAATTTCCCGCCACATTACGAACCTAAATTGCCGCTGACAACCAACGCAGCCGCCTCTCGAGTCATTATTTCAATCCCAACGATTATATAACGCGAAATACATTATTAAAAAACCGTGTTCATAAACGATCCGTCTTCCACACGAGAAAGATACCGGAAGAAAATTACGGTGGATTGATCCGAGACGATCTCGAGGAGGGGCGATAGTAAAGTAGCATGTGCAGCCATTAAGCAAGAACCGTAGACAGAGGTGATCGTGCCGAAATACTGCATGTACAAAATACCGTATGACGCGGACATGTCAACTTTAGATCGAATACGGTTGTTATGGTCGGAAAATGTGCGTGCTTTACGGTATAACATCAAGTCGTATACTGAGAGAGTTCCGATCACCTAAAACCGATTTTAAAACGCCGTTGTATTGTTGACTACAGCTGTGGTATAGCGCAACCGAGGGCAGCGGTCATGACTAATACAATAGAAGAGATCGACATCACTGATAAGTTTGGCTGTACGAATCACTCGGGAAATCAAAGCGTTCGTCGGGCAAACGAAACTGATGCCTTTGACGCGTTCGGGTCTTCGGGAGGAATAAAGATTAACAGTGCCGCCACACTTTGGGATTTGTTAAACGCAACAGTTTAATCACGCGATTAACTTTAATATCCCCGCCCAAATTCGCCGACCGTTCGAAAGATCGGGAATGTTCGGGAATGTTCGGAAACAGAAACACTTAACGTTGCGAGCGACTGTACCTACTATTACATCCACAGTTTTAATCAACGAGTTATCATTAATAATTACCCGAGCAATAGCTGACGGTTTACGAGCAATGATCAGGCGAGGAGATAGGTGCCGGGAACGATGAAAACGAGATGCCGTACGTTGATGGCGACGGTTACATTGGTGCGGTAATGCATTGAATAATTAACGCTTTTGTTCATATTCCATGAAGGTCCCGTCATAAATGGACCAATCGGAACACACCGTGCAGAATTATAGATACACTAATACTAATGAATTGTCTCCGTGACAGCGGTCTGATTGAATGAATAAATAAATATAAATGAGGCATATTTGAGGGAAAGAGAAAAGGCGAGATTTTAGTGCTACTTTATTGATAGCAGTAAATATGCCCGTCACACTTGTAATATTGTCGTTAGATACATTCAAAAATTTACAAGACCCCCATATCGATGCAATTTTTTTCGATATCCAATGGGAAATCGTTCTCATTTAGTTGGTGGAAGGCGCGAAGGAAAAATCACAGGTTCGCGGATTCGAACTTGCAAGCTCTCGTACAGCAGGCAGCGCTTCTAACAATGATCGTGTTTGCCTTTATTTTAGTCGGTCACAAAATCTCGAACAAATAAATCTGTAAAGCGTTTCCTCGGAATACCGTAAAAGTATCAACAAAACATCGCCGGTATACAGTCTGTATGAATCAAAACGTTTTTATATATAAAATGTACTGAATAATAAATTAAATTATGCCATTTATGGACGATATATTGGTAGCGATGGAGTCGGTTTTCAATATACCCATATACAATAAACCTTTATGTAGATAGCATCAATATAATCACATTTCTTATGCATCTCTAGTGTATCCTTCCCATAAACGATGCCATTAATTTCACGACGGAAGTGACCCAGCTCCTGAAGAAGTACTGGATGCCCATACAATAGGTATCGATGTAGATGTCAGGATCGTCGATGTATAGCGTGTCTCAACCTTAAATCCAATACAGGATATTATACTTTCATCCAATGTTCGACGACAGATTCACGTGGGGCTGTTTCTATAAGCAAATCGAATAATAGTCGCCACCTAATTCAAATCTTCATATGTCACAGCTGTGACATGTAGCAGACGATCGCGTAGTCACGCCAATAATCGACCATGGTAAATGTCGCGGCATGAAGATAATTTATATACTATGTAATAACGAGGCCATTTATTGTAGTATTGTGTGAATTCGCGCCAGATACTCCACACGCTCAGAGCGTCGTCGAATGATTTATTCGAAGTTTTTATACCAAGTCGACTTTCGATTACCATTTGATACCTACGCAAAGGCATCGAACCGAGGTCGAATGTGATGAGCTTTAAGCACGAGTGTCACGGATAACACAGTAGCCTAATAGTGTGATATGAAAAGTAAATATATACAATGACATTGTGCATTATACGGTGGAACCATATACGATAATAAGATTACGGGAAATAAATCGACTACGTGACTCGTTCAGTGGCGAGAGAGATTTTCTTGAGTAGGAGATCTGAGTATTGGGAGTGGTATTTGGAGTGTTGTTTATAAATTAATCTGTCCAGACGCGGAAAAATCCTAAGCGATGTTGATTTTGATATACTTTTTATATAATTGATGTGTCGCGTTGGGGTGAATAGTTTCAGAAACGCCGTCGTGACTAAAAGCACGAACAAGGAAATTGAAAAATGTAATTCCAGACAGAAGGAAGGATTGAATCGTTCATTTTCGTGGCAAAAACATAAGCATTCATCTTGACAGCCCAACCCGAGTGATCAATGAAAGCGTTTTTAGACATCGATGACGTCTTGTGCCGTTTGACAGTTCCTCATAAATATACGACCACGGTTGTGTAACGCACGATGGATGTTGAACGGGGTCATTCATGATCGGGAAGAACGCGCGTAAACCGTATACTTGCAGTCTTCTTACGCTTGTTTTGTAGGTACCTCCTCCGAAGACAAAGGCAGACAGACTATAATGGACAGAGATCGACTGTTTCACTAAGCTGGGTGGTTTTCGCTGAACGACGATTTCCTCACATCGATAAGGCTAACCGTAAAGCTTCAGTAATAGCCAGACAAATGGGATTTAGATTTTATGATTGATTGAAAAGAAGTGGTCAGTCCTCGCTTTCCTATTCTCGTTCTGCTTGATTCATCTGTGCGCGAAGTCCGCTGTCAATCTACTTTCATCGCCTGATAAAGCAGAATGCTTATGAGAAAGCTTGAAATCTATCAATCAAACTAGTTTGTCCCGATATAAAAGAGTTGTTATTAATCCTTGGCGTGATTGCGATTAATAGAGAGCTTCTCAAGAGTTATGTGCTGAGATTGCCCGCCGAGTGACGCGAGACGGCGTTTTGACACAGACAGCGTCTTGCAAGTGGATAGACGCAGTGACTTGGATACGTTTGAAGGTCACTGTGAGAATTTTGTAGATAATACGATGATTAACAGAAAGTCACTGTAGTGAGGATATGATATAGGGATTTGATTTAACTGTCGAGAGGGAGAGAGAACATTTGAGTGACTTCTTATTGAATAATATTGTATTGACAAGATACGACTGAAGAAAATTGGTGATTTCGGTTCGTTTAGCAGAGGATATGATAATGCTGGTATATGTTATGAAGGAATTCCTTTTTCTGAGTTTCAAATCGCTACAGTTAAATATATGAGAGATTAACTCATGACAAGTCGTATGAATGTCGTATATAACACGTACATTTTGTGGAGATGTTGATGGGCTAATTATTTGCTTTTAAACTCTGTTTTAATTTCAAATTGCAATCCGTTCGAAAGTCAGAAAGTTGAGAAAACCATATACGTGGATGTTTTTACATAGAAATGAAAGTTTAGAGAGCGATATCATCAGCGAGGTGAGACGTATGGGTGTAGAGTATTAGCGTGAGTTATAAAAACTACCAGGGTGATCGGCGTTCAGCCGACCATTCGCTTTCTGCAGAGATAGCCCATATAAATATACTGTGGTTAACACAAGGAATTAAATAACAACATTTATTACGGTTCGTGAAAATCACATGTTTGCACAGCCAGTTGTTGACCGTGGTCCGTTCTCGCCCCTGACTTTAAACGCCCCCAGACAGCATACACGCTGTGTCACGCACTCCGCTAAGCGTGTAACAGAGTTAATTACTTATTTACAATTATATGACGAAGGAGCGAAGAGGTAAACGTTATCCAGAGATCATTCAAAACACGGTAACATCAGCTAGAAGTCCTCCTGGTAACCACATTGCAGGGCTACAAAGACCCCCCTTAGCAGCCATGGTGTTTGTCATTGCCCCCCCCCCCCAGAAACAGAGTCACAAACTGTATATTTGCCAAATCGTGAATCAATTATGGGGCAAATTGAATTAGTCCAACAGCTTCACTTACAGAGAAAAGGAGAAAGAGAATGAGAGAAGGAGAAAGAGAAATGTCTGGTAGGAACGAATCCATTCGTGTGGCAACACCAGGAAAAAAATAGTTGCGCGAGCGATTTATTGATAGCAAAAATAATCGATGATGCCACGGGCAAAACGGAGATCTAGTAGTACAAGAACAGCCAAATGCCCCTTGTAAAGAAATAAAAAAATACCGCCCGAGATATCGTGGTCAACTGTTTCAATGGAAAGTTAAGCAGATTAGGAGAGAGCGAAGAAATTTGGATAAAGTGATCCTGAGCTGGAAACATACGATGCGTTCAAGGGATTTTGATACACGTACGTATGCTAGATATGACATACCTACGTAAACAACGGTGGCAGATGATTGTGTTCCCTTTCACGTCATTCTATTCATAGTAAAATGACAATGTTGAGATGAATATAGATTCTATCAAACATTTCTGTGTAGTGTATTATTGATTAACTGATTCGATCATCAACAGATCAATGCTATCGCCAAGCTGTTGCCCGCACAAAAGGTACAGGAAAAATTAGTAAAAATCATTTCGCGCTACTCTCGACATAAATTAGAATATTTTAAAGGTGTTTAATATCTAAATATACGAGGGAAGAGCTGTTTCTGCAGCTCTGATAAAAGCGTAGGAGATCAGTGGATTGGAGCGCGTGAGTTCGGGTTAAAGGGAATATGCTTGTGTGCATTTTTCCGCGCACCCTTGTTTTAGTATACGTAGAGCTAACGGGAAGTCTTGTAAGAAGCACATTAATACAGTGTAAGAAACTCACGCCGCAAGCGTTTTCTACGGGATTTAACGAGCCTAGCTGTGTGTCGCCAGGACTCAGACCAAAGGCTAAGGGTGAACTTACAGCTATAGAATATAGAAGTTTGATTACATCAATTTGATTGTCGTTGCTGATGTCTTTGTTGATTGTGTTTCATCGATCGGAGTCCGAACACGTTCGTGGTGACAAAACGTGACGACAACCGTATCGACTGGATCATTTGAGACAATAAGAGAGCAGTTCAATCAATTCATACATCGATAAAAATAGATACGCCGATATATTTATACGTATCCATGAAATTACAGACTGTATACGGGGTTCGTTAGAATAAGGTGGTACTGTGTTAATCTAATCTAATAACGTGAAAACGCTTATAATTCAATAACTCAGTAAACAGGCGTAGGTCTGCTTTTGGGCCAAGAATAAGAGAAACTTTTGAGGCCCGTAGAAAATTGATGAAAGTGACGAACACTTTGGGGGATTTCAGGGGAATTTCTGTATATGATTTACGTTGTATGAAGGTGAAAGTGAATGTAGTCGTTGCCCTAGATACGAGATAATTCAATTCGTGGCCAGTGATCGACTGGGGCATACCAACAGGAGTGATTCGAGAGCGAATGTACGTCAAGGGATGTTGATTGGGGGAATTAGACACCGTGTCTTGACATAGTGTTTAACGAAATTCACAAAGACAAAAGAACCTGTCAGCAAAACTCTCCCGCCTTGTTAAAGCTACATTCTACAGAGAAAAAAAAGATTGAGACGAATCTCGTTCGTTTGGTGGCGATTCCTAAAAAAGACGCAGAAATATAATTTTTATTTAGGGTCTAAATAAAGTAGGGAATATCTTGTATAAACTAGCCTAAAGTAGAAATGATCGCGTCGTACGCAAAGGATAGATCGAACAAAAAGGCTGTAAAGTTTGAACTTTTATACATATATCTCAAATCCAACGTTAGAATGCTCGAAGTTTAGCCTGTTTGACGACGGGTGTAGTGGTTAGAAGCGTTGCCTTTCATACAAGAGGTTGCGAGTGCGGACCAGCATAAACCAGGGATTTTTTCCCCGCGCCTTCCACAATAGCAAATGAGCAATATTTTCGTGCTTGAATATTGAGAAAGATTTGCCGTGGAATGGTTTATTATAAAAAATATCTTAGGGATATAACAAGCCAATATTGTACGTGCGACAGACATTTAATTATAAAGTAGCACCAAAACCTCGCCTTTACCTCGCCTTTTTTGTAATGAATTGCAGTACAATTATGTATGGACGCGTCTATCAATCTCTTTTTCTAAAATCGTCCATCATAAAACCGTGGTCGTCTCGATATAGATATAATAATAACATCAGCATTAACAGGACCAGCATCAATTATTCGCTCGGTGTCGGTTGTTGGGGGTGATAAAAATTTTCAGCTGAACTGAGACTCTTGATTCAGACACTCTCTCTACAGCATCGAGTGCACACCGTCACGCGGTTATTTTTCTTGGGTATTTACGGCTAGAACTTTCGAGAAGTTTTGAAGATATCAAGCTTCGCTTCTTGCCTCAAAGCCAGTTATATATATACACCGCCAGTTATGTATATACACTGAGATATACAAGCGAGAATTAAGAAATGTGAGACTAAAATGAAAATTAAACAACGGGAAGGAATTCACATCGGGCAGCGACGCATCATGACCTTATGTGATGGGTATATAATGCATTATGAGTACTCACCGAGAGTTGCCTGCTGCCGACGCCGTGTAAACGTATATCCACAAGTCTCAATGTACAGTGTGTTACGAATTATTAATCGATAATGTCACTCAATCATGTATTAATCGATCAAATCGATTTGAAGGAAAATTAGTGTTACTGATTATCGGAACATGAACTTAGATTTTTTCATATTTTTCATAACATATAGCAAATGGAGAAATGTCTCCAATGATTCTGGGGATGTTCATATACACTGGCTAATTATGAAACTAAATGTATCCATACACACAACTCATAATATAATTGGGAATATAGTTAATTATAATAATTGTTATTAAAACTATTAAAACTAATGAAATACATGACTGGATAGGAAGGAGGTCTTTCGAAAAAAATACCGCCTATGTGCACGAGAAATTGGAGCGTTTCACATTATTCATGTCACGGTTTGATTGCGCAGTATCTTCGATCGTATTGCTGACGAAGAATGGAACGAATAGCGATAGATCTGTTAACGACACTTAAATATATGGCGGGCATTAGTCGAGCAGTAGCGCGAGGCGATTGGTCACTCATCGAAACAAATCGCACGTTTACGGAAGGCGGCGTTAGGGTCGGTAAAACGTGTCGATATTATCGCGATATAGCGTGGAACGAATATGTATGAAAAATTGAACGATATCGCAACGATATCGATATGGTTTGTTTTGTATAACTTAATTGACGATTTTATAAAAAAAAGAAATACAATGCAAATTATGACAATTTGGTAAGTTCAATCGATATGCGAAAGAATAGACAATTCGGCATTCAAGACCGTATAGAAGCCCTATCGATATAGATATAACATACTTAAAAATATAGACGAAGCGCGGCCAGGTGGGGACGGAAAAGTAGAGAGTTTCTCTGACCAAATGACCAAAGATTATTGTATTGACCCATATTCGGCTAGCTGGACTGTAGCCAACAACTGGCAACAAATGGAAAAGAGGGGTGACG
>WURV02150897.1:0-17377 GCA_011762755.2 Epimenia babai | reverse complement strand
ATCACATTATTATGTATACAGTTATACAGTATATCACATTATTATGTATACAGTTATACAGTATATCACATTATTATGTATACAGTTATACAGTATATCACATTATTATATGTGCATTGTTATTATTATTACTTGTAGACACACCCACGTGGCTGCCAGACCTCGCGTCATCCACCTGTATGGGGTGTCACGCTCCCTTCACCCTCACGCGTCGCCGCCACCACTGCCGCAACTGTGGCAAGGTAACAATAATATCCATATTTAATGGTAGATCATTGCCAGCCAAAAGATGGCTTTGGATGGTGGGATTATTTAAGATTTCTATGAAAATCTTACTGCACTCAAAAGGTTTTAATACCTAAACACAGAGAAGGGCTGCGTTTGTAGCTCAGCTGTGCGATATGAATAACAAACACTAATCTTGAAATGATCAGTTTTGATAAATATTGCTCTCTGGCGATTATTTACAGTGATTATTTACAGTGATTATTTACAGTGATTATTTACAGTGATTATTTACAGTGATTATTTACAGTGAGATGATTAGTTAGCGGAGGGATATGCTTATGCCTGAAAAACCGAATTTAACATACTATACCAATCGTTATTAATATTGATATTTTTATTGAGCTTAGTATAAATTTCTGGTCATTTTAGCCAAAAGCTTGACGGTCTGTTAAGAATTGTCCATTTTAGATGTGAATTATCACTGTGTGTAAGCAATTGTCTTTTTAGTTGTGAGTCATCGCTGTGTGTAAACAATTGTTTGTTTCAGTTGTGAGTTGTCACTATGTGTAAACAATTGTCTATTTTAATCATGTATCGCAGCTTTTCTGTTCGCGTTGCTCATCCAACTCTGTGCCCCTGCCTCATTTCGGACATGTCAAGCCCGTTCGTGTCTGCATCCGATGCTTCATCTACCATGTGACTCCCTTCACTGTTGCGAGCACGTAAACTTCTGCTCCACACACCACAGCATCATTCGGAAGTTGGGACACTGTAATACACGTAAAGTGATGACACGTGCATATGTTGTGCCCACTGTTTTGTATACCCAGTGTTAGTTCACTGCATTTTGACTTGTATATATGTATATCACAGTTTTTATAGTGCTTTTACTTCACAGATTTGCCTTTTAATAGCGATATATTTTATCCGAACCAATATGGTGACACATCATATGTAAACAGAATTGCAGTTAGTCAGTGATGGAGGGTCAATGCCTCACCTTTGACCTAAAATCTTAAATTGCATCAATTTTCATAAATCGTATACAATCTAAATTTATGTTTTAATTTAATTGTCTTTCAAGCAGATAGAGTAAATAAAATGTGTCGCAATAAAATATTGAATATTCACAATACTATTTTCTAAAGCTTTTTTAACGTATTTGTCCACTCAATATTTTTTCTCTGCGTTGGACTCCGTTGAATTTGCCTAGTAGCAGAAGATCAACCACTGTTCTACGATAATCCTCATCAACATTTGTTTCAAACTGCATCTGAGAGCTTTTTTTGGTTGATACCTGCGGTCTATAAATATTGTACTTTACCTTGTTTGCATTTGTAACCTGTATAACTATATCTCTAGCAAACAGGGTGTGACGATATCAATGAAAGGGTTGAGTGGCGGTGCGTCTATCATTTCTAGTTAAGAATATTGTTATATAGAGCATATAGTGCTGGCAGAAGGAATCTTCACTTTTTCTTGATGTTCTTTTTTCACCTCGCATAGTTTCACATAACACATATACGACAAAAGTTTATATTTCAGTTATTGAAGGTCTATAAATAGATACACGATTACATAACAAGCTTAAGCTAGTCAGGGTTTTTATTCATGGAAAGTGTGTTTCACAGCAGGCTAATAAATATAGCTTAACCCTTAGCACTCTGTTGTCACTGAATTATATTGCTATAGTAATGTGTAATGTGATTTACAGATATCAGTGTGGTAAGGGTTAATCAGATATATTTCATTTCAGATCACTTTATATGACTCTTATTAGCGTAATTTGTGCCATTTCCCATTACGTCATTTGGTCCGTAACATATCATGACATTTCGGTTATTTGTGTCATCACCTTTGGCCCATTCCCTATCATTACATTCAAGCCTATTCCTCTGACTGTCTTTGGCATATTTACTGTATTCACATTTAGGCATTTTACTCTAACTTATACGTATGGCCCATTTCATGTCACCACATTTGAGCCATTCAACATCGTTTGTCATTTTCTAATTTTATGAATAAATTACTTATACTATTTTCCTGTGTAAATTATAAGCAACATTAATTATCATAAATTTATGTAGGCCATCAACTTTTGTACACATTTTCATTTGAAATACTGAAAAAAAATATTCAAATATCCGTTATCACAAAAAGGTCACTGGACATAGACTTAACAACCACTGTATACTAGTATTTTTACATTTTTACCTCAACATCACTGTATTTTTTTACATGAAATGTCGTTTAGATTGGAATACTTTGGATGTGACCTACACCCAAGTACCGCACTAAAAATATCCAAAATCCAAATGTTTATACTCGCGTGTAAATAAATAAATATGACGAGATATTTTTGGTACCCCAGTACTATAGGAACGATCTCAGCAACAGTTTAGGATGCTTAGATGATAAAGTGTGGTTAAAGCAGTCTTCGCAGTAATAGCAATGATGTTGCTGTTGATTGAATGCACGCATATCAAAATAATTAGAACGTAGTTGAAATACGTAAATGTTACGGAAAATTCACGACAGTTGAAGCATACAAAAATTAGGAAACGGACCAGGTCTGTATGAACATCGATATCTGAAAAGTTTGTTTTATTCAGCAACAACAATGCGATTCAGTAAGATATTGCACGGATGTGATAAGATGACATTTTGTCAAGTTTCTTGTGCCATTATTTGGAATGTCCTATCACCAAGTCGTGATATTTTATTTGTGCGTGCGTAGACGTTATACTCTCTGGTTGTACCAATGTACATAGTGATTCTAGATATTTTGTGGACATCCTTGTTTGTTACTCAATGTTTGCCTGTTCTAGTGTGTTGTGGAAGCCTCTCATCTACATTACAAAAGATTCACGAAAGTCCTCCTTTCAACGTATTTTTCAACGTGGGGTGTTACCTTGCCGAATATATTTGTCATTTTCGACTTGAAAAATCTTGGTTCTAAAAATATACACGTTAATGCACCTTTCCATGACTGTATTTTGTGAAATGCGAATTCATTTATTGTTCAACTGCTAGCTGGAAGTGATACCAAATACTACTTACGGTAAGTAATAGGACGGGGAGGGCATGGACGCAGCAGCGCGTGTCACGTGTCGTTTCTCTTCGTGTGAAGTTGAATTTCGTAAAATACACAACGTGATAATCATTGCGCAGTATTCAGCTCAGTCAGTATTGAGTGTACAGTGATTTCTTACTACAAACATGGACAGTTAACGAACCTTATAATCATTAACACGTACCTATGGATATCGACTTAAAATACAATATCCATGTCATGTTGTATGTACACTATTGAAAAATTATCACATTTCATTTGTATTATTGTATATTATGAGCAAATTATACGGAGGAGTACAGCTTATTGAAGTATTTTTATACATGAGTTATCAGAATTATTGTACTATGTGTGTTTAATGACTTACTGCTACTATTTTGTCTTTTGTGAGTGGTTTAGTATACCTAATCTATTATGCATGCAGGCCTCCAGTACATACTGAGATTATATCATTACTTCACAGACGTATAATTAGCTTCTGATGATGCGCTATAGAAATAAGTTATTACTGTCACTGCTTCACCCGCTCTGTCGTAATATATTCATTGTGTTGGTTTGTAAAATACTAATGTAGGATTGGTGTAAGTTTGGCGTGAATAGAACGATGATGACGACGATGACGATGGTGACAGTGGTGACGGTGATCATACTAGATAGTATGAGCCGAATAGACGAATAATTCATTTGTTTTGGAGGCGCCCTAATAACTAGTATGTCTCTAAAGCACCTATATACCTTTCGTGTAATAACTAATTTTATTGCATAACACAATAGAAAGAACATATAAGTTTAAATCATAGCCTAACGCAACAGTTAAATGAAAAGAAATAAAATTCTATTGATTTATAGTGCCCTTCCAACACATGGCTATCAGAGACATTTTACAAATTGACGCTCATTATGAATGACTAGAAATACAAGGAATATGAGGAATAAGGAATAGATTATGCTTATATACATGTATAAAATCAGCAATTATCTGTTATTGTAAATTATATACGGGAAATACAGAGGTAATGGCTATTGTAGGAACATAGAGATTCATGATGGTTTATATATACAGTGAAACCTGTATTAAGCGACCGTCAGCGGGACCGGTGTAGAACTGTCGCTTAACACAGGTGGTCGCTTAATACAGTGAGTGTACTTATATACCGAAAACGTTCAGGACCGTCGAAAGGCGGTCGCTTAAGACGAGTGGTCGCTGTATACGAGTGGTCGTTAGAGCAGGTTTCACTGTATTGAGAGATCATCGTCAGATGCTATGACCAGTTATTTCAAAAGGTTTTGTATTTCTCGTATTTGCGATAGGTTGAACACAGCAACCACACCTCTATGTAAATTATGTGCACTAGTGGCACGAAACGTTAAGCGAGTCTAAGAGAACGTTCGTTGTGACTTTATATTCTTTCACGTGGGTCTGACAGAGCTGGCTCAGGTGCTCTGTGATATGTTGGTTATATTACTCAATAGCTGGAGAGAAATGCACAGAAAAAACCTATACCTCTGATAGGACTCGAACCCACGACCTCCAAATAACCGGGTAGGTAGCACCAGACCGGTTATTTGGAGGTCGTGGGTTCGAGTCCCATCAGAAGTATAGGTTTTTTCTGTGCATTTCTCTCCAGCTATTTGTAGAACCACATTGGCTCCCCCCATTACCATCATATTACTCAATGTGATTTATAACTTTCCAAACAGGAGAAATAATGTGACTTACTAATTACTTTGGAGGTCAAATCACAAACAATAGGAAGTCAAAAATCAGAAATATATATCCTGCATCGATATACTGAGGAATTTTGCATTGTTATGCCTTGTTTATCATAGAACAGTAATAACAACTGCATGCGATGACCACCTTCACGATGATGACCGATATTAGATCTCCGGTTTTGTGGCCCTCGGTCGATCGCACTATATATAAGGTGGGAATTTAGCCAACATTTCTGGCCGCGACATTATATACAGCAGTGGGAAATTTGGTTACTTGTGCGACTCTGGAGATAATGAAGCTACCAGTTATGATGACATCAATGGAGGAGGTGCCACTAGAGTGTACCGTCACCGACTCGATGTGTCATTTAGATTTGCCATTTATCAGGTTTTATATTTGTGTGCTGTATTTTTAATAACAATCAAATTTGCTATGATATTGACTTTATTTGTTTTTATTGTATTTTGTACAATTACCGTACACTAAACTACTGTTCAGGTATAGCTAAGGTAAAAATTTTATAGCAATCATACCACATCATAAGAAGCAGATAAAAGAGCAATACAGGCTTATACGGCGTTTATATCTCATACTACTAGAAAACGCCAACGAATTATCAATAGGCGTCACAAGTAGAATATGACCTTTACGTCAATGGACGAATTTCTCAATGTGAATAACAAAACGCATATGTCATATCTAATGATTATGAAAACGTGGCATAAGTCGTTAAGCTACGATATTCGAAGGCTACGCCTTCGGGAGACTTAACCCTCCCTCAATTCGGTCGTGTCAAGTTTTAAACATCAAAGCTACTGAAAGTGATTTATTCACTTGTGGTCACCTACCACAGAAGAATCTGGAACTGAAATTATAATTATCTCCGGACGCGCCACAATATTGTCTTAATACAACTCGCATAATTACACTGTATTATTAATATAATTATATCGTATTATTAAATATTCGACCCCTAATAACAATGTACGTATTATTATACCGTTAATTAGCAATAAACTATTTTCTCACCTTTTCGAGTTATAGGTCTTATAATCAATCAAGTAATTTTTTAATTTTCCAGTTACAATTATATAGAAACCTCAGAATAACACCTTTTTGTAAAATATTGATTTGGTCTTAATTATTTTTTACTTTATGCGTATTGAACAGGTATTGACTCTCATGTGATATTGGTGGTCAGAATAGAAATAAAATTGGGGCGTGAAAAGGAATGATGTAATAACCAAGAGTATTGTTGAAAATAAAATAATGTCACTTCCGGTCACAGCTATATTTTGTTAAAATATCTCCTGATTATGGACGAATTATTTGCATCCAATTGTATTACAGTATAGTGACTGTTTCGGGGCTTTTTTTTTCGTGCATATTGAGCCTTTAGGTAAATGTATAGCAACATTGATACTGATAATTGTCTTATCTTACATTGACAATTCGGTAGTTCAATAAAGTAAGGGGTTTAGCATTGATAAATGATCGATTTATTTCGCAGAAAATAGTGCGGTGTCTCACGGTCATAGTATACGCTTAGTTAAAGACAAATGGTCATCCAAACAACGTCTCATAGAGCAGAAATCGCGCGCGTAAATCAGTCTATAATCATAGTCACGATCAGCGAATATCTTCTTTCAACGTGGGTCTTCTATTATTCCACCTATATCCTACCAATAACCCTCGCCATGGGACTATTCGGCAACGCTCTAACGTGTATTAGCATTGTGTCGCGCAAGCTCTACGACAAATACACGATTTTTATCTTTATCTCTTTTATATCCGGCCTCGATTTCGCTTACTTGTGTCTGCATTCTCTACCAGAAATCCTAGAGACCTTTCTGGGCATAAATCTTATAAATGACATTTTTTGTAAGATACGATTAATGGGGGTCCTCCAGATTGCAGCTTCTTCCGTGTGGATCTTGATCGCTTGTAACACCATCAAACTATACGGCATGGCATACCCTCTGAAAGCCATGCAACGCGACACAAAACGCACGGCAATCGTGTCTTGCTTCGTCATCACGATCATTGTTTCTTGTCCCTATATTCCCATCGCAATCACATCCCGCATGTTACCAACTGCTATGGTCAAAGAAAACCAACGCATTATATACGTGATGTACGAATGCCACTTGTACGATGGTCCAAGAGAAATATTTAACGCGATTATAATAGCTAGCATGTCAGCCTACGTCCTCGTTCCGGGTATTTTGTTATTTTTAATGTCGGTGGCAATCCTCATTTCGTTTAGACAAGGCTACAAAAGGCACAAACGACTAACTCAACAAGGTTTGTCAATCGATCAATCACGGCCTAAAGGCGACGCGTTTACCGCAGCCCAAAACGCTGTCTTGGTACTGGTGCCGATGTCAATTGTCCACATCGTAATCTCTCTGCCCGTGTATGTGATTCTCATATTAAGCGCAAACACGTTAGAAACTCAACCCGATGACCCGATACCAAATGTGATCGCTTATTTTATTAGTACCCACTGCGTCGATATTAACCATAGCGTCAACGTCTACGTGCAGCTCTCTATCTCTAAATTTTATCGACACAGTCTTTTCGGTTATCATCGACGTAAATTATCGACGAAGTAGATAGTTTTACGTCTCCAAACTAACGTACGTCTACTTCAAACTACGAAACTTTTTCGTTGTCAAGTCTATTTGGTTAGAAAGCCACTGGTGAAGTTCCCTTCTTTAGCGTTTTGGTATTTTTATTATATTTCGGTAATCCATTTAGACTTATCGCATGATTCATTGATAATGTTCCTGCAAGATTGTACCTGACGATGTTGTCGTCGGACAACCCGAGCAACTTTCACGACGTTAAACCGCCGCGTTGCTCCCGGATTTACAGTTAATTATGTTGTATTTAAACCAGTTTTATTAATCGTTGTTCTATTGAGTTAACGTAGATTTGATTCTAGAACACCCAGTATAGTTATGAAATATTAACCGATGCATTATATTTTCATTTTTACAACGAAATCTTCGTTTTTGAAACGCAAGTTTGAATATGCAGCCATTATCATTTTAAACTAATGAGTGAAGTGGTGCAAATTTGATATATTTTACAGTGAATTTCAAACGCAGGCTATAGTTAGCATGTGTGTTATACTTGCATGCGTATAGAGACACCATAGGCCTACAATTTTTAGGAACGACCTTAATCACACGAAATTGGCAAAACTTAAGGCAGGTATGATCAAATGTGTGGAAGCAGTAATTAAATGAGACTATATTTCCGTCATTAGAAATTTATTTTTTCAATATTCTATTACATCTCTCTTTATCAACTGCCAAATTATTTGAAACTACATTCAATGGCTCGTCTACCAAAATATAGCGTCATCGGATAGCGTTTAAAAATCTACACGTCACCATGTAGCATCACGATAACCGTCCTATGAAAATTAAGCATTTATATTCACGGCGAGATGATCAAAACACCCAAAGTAACTAAACGATGAAAAATACGTAAAAACAAAAATAGATGATGTAATTAATTAACGTGATCCTACACATGCCCAACACTAGCTTAGAATTAATTTTTGCCTTTTTACACATTTCCTTCCAACACTGCGATAGGCATTGGTTGTTTTTGGCCTATTTCTCTCGGGAAAGATTGTATTTTTGTGGAATTATAGCATATTTTTATTGACCAATGAAAATCAAAACTTAGTTTTCGTGTTATTATTTAATGTTAATAAATGTTACATTTTCAATATTAAATGCCTCATTACACACTAATATTATTGTAAATATAAATAACCTAATTTATATTTCATAATGTCTATTTTTTCAACACTTATCCGCCCAAAACTGTGATAGTCATTGTTTATTTTTGTTTCTTTCGGAAAAGATTTGAATGTTTATACAATATAAGAATGTTTTTAACGACAAATGAAAAATTGTTTAGTGCTACTTTTATTTGTGTTAGTCATTGTCGTATTTACAATACTGATCACCTCATTACACACATAGAATAATTATTAGGCCTATAAATATTAATAATCCAATTCGCCATCGCCAAAGAACGTCATACGTCGTACGCTGGCTAGAGCGGAACCTAAAAGCTTGGGAATAAAACTAGTATAAATTCCTAACGAAATGGTCACTGCAAAACCAGCGGGATGTGAAACATCTGGTCGTGATCATAAACATCAAATGGTATAGTCACTGAACAGTTCTATCAGAACTGGTGCACCATCGCGGCAACTTTCCCCTACAGCCATAGTAAATATTTAAGCATCATTTAGAATATAATATATTGCGCCCAAAGTAGACTGAGGAAAATGACATTGTATTATTTTTGTATATATCGCCATTAAATCAAGCACTTCTACGCTATCGTGCTGAATTCATCTGAGTCTGTTCTCAGGTCCCTGGCCTTCAGCAGAGATCCTCTAAAAACTCCGTATTTATACCGGAATGTCTCTAGTCCTCAGCACTCATGACCTTGAACTAAGGGGAGGCTAAAATTCCGACTTATTCTGGTGGTGTGATTGGAATGGTCACCTCGAACTGTGACACTGTGAGAGTTTGAGTAGCGAAAAATCTGGCGCAGCGAAAAATCTGATGCAAGTCGCAGTATTATTACATGCTGCAGTAGTGGTCGAAGGGCGATAGGTTTGTGCGTTAATTTAAACGAACTACTTGGGTAGTGTTAACTACTTGAATATTTGCTGTAACTTAAGCCAACAGGCTAACTGTGATCTATTTAAACTGATGAAGTATCGTCCCACTACCAGTATTAGTAGTTGCGATCAGGACCTTTAACTCTAACAGCCTCGGCAGACGGTTTTACACCAATAACACGTCTTTTTGTTACGAATCAAACTCATTAAACTTATTAGTCCGTAAAATTGAACATACGTGAATGGTTTCCATAATTAGTTACTTAGCCTATCGTTTTTATATCGGCATATCAGTGACTGGTCGTATTGTAACAACCAGTCGATCGGAACTTTTAAATTGATCTTTTCGGAAACGATGTCACGTGACAACATTCGCAGCGCAGATATTTTCCCTCGTATATTCAAGTGTAAACG
The DNA here is from genome assembly GCA_011762755.2 of Epimenia babai. NCBI lineage: Eukaryota > Metazoa > Mollusca > Solenogastres > Cavibelonia > Epimeniidae > Epimenia > Epimenia babai. Next base: position 7,288 of record WURV02150897.1, on the reverse strand, counting down.
CTCGCTGAATCGAGATTCACCGCGGCGAAATTTATGTTAGACATAAATATCTGGGTGTAAATGTCCTATTAAGAGACTTATCACGCAGGCGTGGATAGTCGTATGAGTCACAATGCTTAATGTAAAATACAAAAAAAGTCTTGTTCATATTGCAAGATCTAATATGTCCTGATATACGTAGTTCATGTAAGGATATATGCAACCTATGCTGGAATTGCGGTATGATAATGTGTGAGTATGGTGCACGGGCAGTTGTTGTTGACACCTGTTGATATCCGAAAATAAGTTCACACTTTGGTGATTTATTTTATTTTTATTTATTTATTCAACAAAAAATCACCGAAAAAATACAGATATGTACACAAGTGAGGCTTCGCATACTAATATACAATACATGCATATAAATATAAATTTAATAGTTGTCCAATGTGTAAATATACAACTTCAAGTGAATCTGTCGGCAATAGATGAATACACAATATTCGTACCATACTATCCATTGAAATGTAATAGACAAAAATATACAAAATATACCTAAGCTGCGCGTACATTCAATGATGCAAGTAATAATTTGTTGAAAGGGGGTGTTTAGAAGTTTATGCAACTTATATGAGTAGCACCCCCAGTAAATTACTTCTGCTGCTATACCTATTGTTGCAGAATATACAATTACAAATATACTAAATTAAACAGATAACTTGAATAATCGCATGATTTAACGATTAAATTTAAGTGCCATTGTATTATTAACAATAAATGTCAGCTGTAAGTGCAATAATGTCTTTATATCCTTTAAAGTCTACTATCACGCATTTTTATGAAAATCTGCAGCAATACCTTTAGGCATAAAAATGTTGTTTTTTGTAAGGCCATCTACTCCCATTGATAAAGTGTCATCATAACCATGCTTTTTAAAACAAATGTAAACGGCACTTTGCAGTCGCTCTGTGTGAACCATGGCTGACCAATTAGCTAACCTGCAGCATGTGTTTGACAAATGGGACAAACGAGGACCGCTTCAGACACACAGTACGCCGACCGTATCTACGACAACCGGCGATAGAACGTCCCAGATCATTAAAGAAGGTCGTCTGAAATGGAAGAACAAATTCGGAGATGTTCCGAAGCCGGTACTGCAACGAAGACAGCGAAATTATTTACCAAAGCTGCCTTTAATACAGACAGTAAGTTCAGTAAGTTCAGTAAGCTGTTGCTAGTGCCCGTAATCATCAAGATTCCCACAGCTACAAATCAACCAACATCCTTCATTTATTTTTATCAGCAGTCAACAAGATTAACGTTCACAAAGAAAGGCAGGTCTTTCAATAATAGTCCATAATTCATATGTTACTGTCATCAACATTTAGTACCCACTACCCACACACTGTATTCAACTGTTTTATCTAGCAAGTAATACAATAACACTATAAACTCGTAGAAGTTTTAGTCGCTGTATCCTCTATCATGTACTCACAACTAAAGGTTTGAGCAGCCATTGAGTGTACATTAGTGTACATTAGCGTATCAGCTTTATAGGGTATTTACACTTTAATATTTCTTGCTGCAATTTCATGTGCTAGTCAATATTTGTAAGAAATCGCCAATAGTTGCAAGAAATATCAAGAAATATGGCATTAGAGCAGTGCTCTATACAGCGTAATTTCTTGCGCATATTCATCCAATGGTATACGAGTATTCAACACGTGATTAAGGTGATAGCGTTTGTCCGTACAGTAAAAATATACTACCACAAAATGGCGGCTCATAAGCTGGTCGACGTCGAAACTCAAAACTGAAAAATTAATGTCTACTGAGAGCAGGCTATTTTATGGGATATGACGAAACATAATGGTCATAAAACCACGATGAAATCTAGCATGGTAGGCTTTGATAACAGCAGCGATTAATTCGATGTCACTATCACAATCAATAGAATTCGAAGTTGTATCCACCATCTTCATTTGATCACGTGACGACACGTCACAACCAGCATTATCGTTATCAATAATCTAAAGTATCTTGGTGTAAACAGCTAGCGCAATAAATTACAGGCAGAAATTAGTGCAAGAAATATCGCAGTGTAATCGTTGATGAATATGGTCGACGGTATTACTGCTTAGTCACCCAACTCACCCGACCAACATAGTGTCAACAGTCAACAGTGTGAGCACGTGTAGTGATTTTATATAAATATATATATATAGATGATTATTATATAAAATATATATATATCTATATGTGTGTGTGTATGATTATATCTAGAACTTTGCCGCCTTCAAGAGTTCGCCGACCATTTTGGCAGAACAATTCCGACAGCGACAGCCTTATCTGAATCCCAACTGTAAATGCATTAATATCACCAGGGTATGTTTATAGTGGTACTTTGTATTACAATGAATAATTGTATGATTATATATTATAATATATGCTGATAATAAGCAGTAAAGTATTTATTTTTGAAGGCACATGAATATTTATAGAACACAAATACAAGCTAAAATAGAGGTTTTTTGAATACCATTAAGAAATGTTTTGAATGCTATCCAGTGCAGCAGATGAGGACAAATGACTTGCTGAAGCATTTCAAATAATAGTTCATTACAAGCACTCCACTCACTCTCTCTGACTCACATATCCCGTTTACATCTTTCGTTATGTACTTCTGACCAATTAATTATATGGTAGTATATTGACAATAAGTAATGGTCACACAGAATTCACACGAGAGGGTGCATCGTATATACCTGAGTTTATTGCAAAAAATAATTAAATAATTACAGTGTTGTCCATCGTAACCATTTCTTACATTTGTTATCACGTCCTTGTGCAGAGAGAATTGGACAGGTCTCAATTCTCGGAGCTTGGCATTTACGACATCCTCAATGTTGACAGACAACTGAGGTAAAGTCAGACGGACTTTGTTTTTCAGAAACAACGTAATATTTTGTCCTGACAACTTCTTCCATCTAATATAAATCTACAGACTTGTCGCATTTTTATAGTCAAAAACTCTTGAAAACATGTCTGTGTGGCCTGCGCAGTGCTGTTCTAGATTTTGTGTACATAGTTTGTCTATAGGGTAACAATACCAATATCCATATATATTTTACTGGCATTGAGTTCATTTGATAGGCGGGTATATGTACACATGAATCCTGTTTTAGTATGTTTTGCTCATTTCACTATGATGTTTACAATTGTTTTTGTCATCAGGAATGCAAACATCTTCGTGCGTACCTGTAGTCATCTTTCCTACATCACCCATCGCAGGACTTATTTCAGCTACAGTAACATCACTGAGAAAGTCCTCAATTCTGATAGGTTGGCTTCCATCTACATACTAACACGGTCTCCAGTAGGTTGGCTTTTTGTAAACATAAAATCTTGGTTTAGTCGCGGACTGGTTCTTACTGCCAACATACTGCCCAGTATGGTTTGACATATTCACTCATCAGCGAAAAGTTGACATTTGGATAGTTTTGAAACTTTATCCTAGATATCATTAATATACAAGATAAACAATAATTGGCCTAGTGTGTAGCCTTGGGGTACTCCACAAGAAATGCCTTTAACCCTGAGTTCACAATATTAAAGGAAACAAATTGATAACAATTTTGAAGGGAATCTTTTATCGAAGAAAGTGCCACACCTCTAATACCATAATGTTCGAGTTTTGTATGTATAGTGTGGTCAATAGTGTCAAAGGCTTCTATAACATCAATAAATACACGAAGTGTCATTTTCCCTTCGTTATTTTTATTTATTAAAAATAATGAGAGGCGGTTGTTGAAGACTTTTTCAAGAATTATAGAAAATTGTGGTAGCAGGGAAACTGGTCTATAATTTGTAAAATCACTGGCATTTCCGCTTTTGAATACTGGAATAATCTTTGCAACTTCAAGGTCATCCGAGAAACTACCTGTTTGAAATGATAAAATGCAAATAAACAAAATGGAGCAATAACAGCATACCGTACAGTTTATAACCCTTAATAAGTGACATATTAATGTTATAACAATCCAATGAAGTCTTATTCAAACACGAGTGTGTAATTCACTTTCCATAAGATGCTCTATAAAAATTGTGGTTTCATTTCATTCGGGAAGGTGTCACATTTTATTTTAGAATCTACAGGAATCTTGTTCGCTAATGTTTTGTTTTATAATATTTTTTTATTTCAATGAAAATCAGAAACATGAATCGGGCAAGAGCAGTGACGCTCACCTTAGCCCTCTTCATTAACAACACTAAACGAAACACATCTTAACAACAAAATGGTGCACACAATGCTGCAAATTTAAGTAATTTTCAACAAAACCATATTTGAGAATATTTAAAAATCACTCTGGCTCACCGGGACTGGGCGACTGTCATTCATAGCGGTAGGAACAAAGATTATGATACCCTGAAATTCACTAATTGAGGAGCAATATTTGAAAATGTTATTAAATCCATTGGCGATGGAGAGTTTTATCATTTATAAGTTTATTATAATACCGAAACTCATTTGGAAATTTATTAGCATTTCTCTTTTTAAGAAGTGAATTCAGCAATCGCCATGTTTCTGTCATGTTATTTTTGACATAATTTGAGTAATTTAGAATGAAAATTTATCTCGTATAATGGAAGTTAGTCTGTTTTTATATGTTTTATAGCAAATGACTACGCGATAATGGAAATGTTTTTATAGAGATTTTGTTTTTTGTGTCAAGCTTTCCTAATTCCATGTGTTATCCAAGGTTTATAGTTATCTTTATATCTTGTTTTAATTTTCTTAATGGGACTCACTTCTTCTACAATATCAGTGTTCATTATGTTTCATTATGCTCAATTGTAACTTTGCCCTGAGAAGTTCGTTAGTTGGACTTAGCGCTAAGAAGTACATTTTTGTATTTTGACTATGTTGATATATCCTAGATTAAACAGTCTCGTTCTTTTCTTGTATGGTAGTCAATTTCAATTCCTATTAATTGGAATATTATCAATATTTTTCGCATTTTTCCTCACGCCGCGACTTTGATCACCCACTGTGCTAACTAATTAACACCACAGACTGCGTAGTGCCATCTCGGACAAAGCTTTATCATTGTGTGAAGCTGAGGGCGGTGGCACCCAGATGGCTGCGATCATCGACAGACTCACCAACTCAGCAGTCAAGACCCTGGGAAACATGAGAGCACGTCTCTCTAACTCTATCATGATGTGAGAATGTCACAATAACTCACAGTAACTCACTGAAACTCACTGTAACTCACAGTAACTCACAGTAACTCACAGTAGCTCACAGTAACTCACAGTAACTCACATCAACTCACAATAACTCACAATAACTCACAGTAACTCGCAATAACTCACAGTAATTCACAATAACTCTCAGTCACTCTCAGTCACTCTTAGTAACTCACAGTAACTCACAATAACTCTCAGTAACTCACAGTAACTCGCAATAACTCACAGTAGCTCACAGTTACTCACAATAACTCGCAGTGACTCACAGAAACTCGCAGTAACTCACAATAACTCGCAGTAACTCACAGAAACTCGCAGTAACTCACAGAAACTCACAGTAGCTCACAGTAACTCACAGTAGCTCACAGTAACTCGCAGTAGCTCGCAGTAACCCGCAGTAACCCGCAGTAACCCGCAGTAACTCTCAGTAACCCGCAGTAACTGGCAGTAACTCTCAGTAACTCACAGTAACTCGCAGTAGCTCGCAGTAACCCGCAGTAGCCCGCAGTAACCCGCAGTAACCCGCAGTAACTCTCAGTAACTCTCAGTAACTCTCAGTAACTCTCAGTAACTCACAGTACAGCATGTATAGTAAGTATAGTGAAGCTGTGGCCCATTTCTGACAAAACTGCGACTGTCAGGGACAGATATACTACATTCAAAATCAGCTTATAACGAAGACAAACCTATAGATGTAGATGGTATTCATTAGGTAGTCGCGTTAGTCTATACAGAAGATAAAAGAACAGAAGTTAGCTTCTTTTAAGACTAACACAAATTTATTGAAACATTAGCCTTCACAGACAGGAGAAATGCTTCATCATGTGAAATGATGAGTTGATATGACTGATTTCACCCCATGAAGCATTCCTTGTGAATACAAAAGCTCGTGTTCTATTCTACAATAATGTACAGGGCATAGAATTATGAGTTGCTCCAGGTTTAATATGTATGTATATGTAGGTGTGTGTGCGTGTGTGTGTGCGTGCCTGTGCGTGCCTGCCTGTGCACATGCGCGCTGATTTTAACGAATAGGCCATTGAATATTGTTGTATATATTAAACTACATACGTCTATTCTGATGTTTCAGTGATGTCAAGTTTGTCTTCATGGAGTTTAATTAATAATAACGTAGAAGATTAAGGGCAACAGCTTTTATATTCACTAACAGGTCACAAATTCATCTGGTCATCAGCCAGTGGAGCAGTCTTTGTGCTAAAGCTTGTGATCAATAAAACTAGTTAGTCTACTTTAAAGCCCTATCTTTTACATTGCAAGGATATAGTCCTCTCAATATATTCCATCTCTGAAATGATACTGTATGTCTTTGTGGTTTTAGGAAAGTTTTTGTTTCATGTATTTTGTCCTGTGTGTCATGCAAGAAGTTGAATTTGTGTGTCACGTGGTGTCATATGTGAGGATCGTTTAGGATGAATATTTTAGTCATCGGATAGTGTCGTTAAGTTGCCATTAATTTCACAGACTGTCGGGATGGGTTCTGATGAAGTTCTTTACGCGTTTACTCTCCCACATCCAGGTTCACCAGGGTCAGATGCAGCTGATTAAGGCAGCTGCCGAGGTCCGTGAATCGTTTTAAATCGACAACTCGCTACACGCTGCTGCAATTTGTATCTTACAGGCACCGTTATTATTATGTTTATCTTTTGGTTGGTCAACTTTTTGGGAAGTAGTTTTAAATTTCCCTTTTATTGTAGCACGCAGAACACATAAAAACTTGAGCTTGATATTGCAAATTGTAGAAACAGCGTTCTTGCTCCAACCACCCATGAATATGTATGATATTTAATGTGTACCAATAATTGGGATAATCATGCATATTTAATGTGTACCAATAATTCGGATAACGCATGATATTTAATGTGTACCAATAATTGGGATAATCATGCATGATATTTATTGTGTACCAATAATTGGGATAATCATGCATATTTAATGTGTACCAATAATTGGGATAACGCATGATATTTAATGTGTACCAATAATTGGGATAATCATGCATATTTAATGTGTACCAATAATTGGGATAATCATGCATATT
>WURV02150886.1:0-17378 GCA_011762755.2 Epimenia babai | reverse complement strand
GCAGCCGCTGCCGTCTTCGGTGCCCGGGGAGCCTCCCGTCTCGTCCGCGGTCTCGCCGTTGTCCGCCGTGCCATCGCCGTCGCCGTCGCCGTCGCCAGTCCCGGGATCGCCGTCACCGTCGCCGGTCCCAGGGTCGCCGTCACCGTCGCCGGTCTCAGGGTCGCCGTCGCCGTCGCCGGTCCCAGGGTCGCCGTCGCCGTCGCCGTCGCCATCACCGTCACCGTCACCGTCGCCACCATCCTCGGGAAAGGGCTCGGCGGTATCACACAGCTGGCTGCGCGTGGGGTTGTCGGCCTCGTAGGCCAGCAGCGGGTTGTAGCCGAGCTGCAGCTCGACGAGATCGGGGACCGAGTCCATGTCGCTGTCGATCTCGTCGGCGAGCATCGACGGCAGGGCCGTACCCATCAGCAGCGCGAGGTTGTTGTCCCGATGCACGTTTCCGTCCATGGCGTGGGGCTCGTGCATCCAGCCCGCGTTCATGGTCAAGGAGTCGTAGAAGGGGCCGTTGCGGATCCCGGCTTGGATCTCGGGGAAGCCGACGACGACGTTCTCGAGCCGGTCGCCCTCGCTGGGCTCGTGGCACAGGCCGCAGGTCATCCCGGGGAGCTCACAGGCGGGCGTTCCGAGCTCCTGGTCGATCGTGTCGTTGATGCCCTCGAGGTACTGACCGTGGGCCTCGGCGGTCCGCGGGAGTGAGAGTCCGAGCGCGAGCAGGGCGCCGTATAGGAGAGTTCGGTTGCACGAATCCATGTCGCGCACGGTAGAGGATCTGCGCTGGGAGTTCGAACCTTGCGCACGGGCGATGCACGATGCGTAGCCTCGCTCATGCGCCCGGCAGCGCGAACGCGCGGTCGAGTCGCACAGACGCTGTCGTTGGTGGGCCCCGTCGGTTGCTCGCGCAGGCTGCTCCTGTCTTCGGCGCTTCGAGCTCGACTACTTGCTCGAGATCTTGGCGAACCAGGCCTCGGCCGCGTCGGCGACGTCGCCCTCGATGCGCTGATCGATCGCCACGCCGTCATCTTTGCCCTGGGTCTTCCAGACCGTGAAGTCGGCGGCGTTGGGGCAGCGCGGGGGCTTGCCGACGAACGTCTTGCGCGCGAGCTCGGCCCCGGTCCTGGCCTCGCGCACGACGATCTCGGCCTCGATCTGGACTCGCTCGATCTCGGCGAGGGTGCCGTCCTCTGCGCCGTACTTGCAGGTCTCGACCACGGTCTCGCCGAGCGCGGACATCCACGCGAGGCGCTCGATCTCGGCGAGGGTCGAGAAGCTCCCGGAGTGGGTGAGGACGTCGAGGTTGTGATCGACGAGGAGCGTCGGCGGGGCCTGACCTTTGGGTCGCTCGGTCTCGAGCTCGGCCGCCCAGGCGTAGCCCGACTCGCCGCCACCGCGCAGCGCGTCGAGGTCGTCCTCGGCCCAGGGGTGCGCCTCGACCAGCTTCAGCTCGAAGCTCGCGGTCTGTCCGTCGGCGTTGCTCACGGTCCAGCTCGTGACGGCGTCGAGGGTCGCGGCGACGGGGATCGTGAAGTGGCCCCGCTCGTTGGCCTCGACGGCCTCCCCGCCGACGTCGATCGTCGTCGGCTTCCAGGCGCTGAACCCGACGCGGTAGCGGCCTCGCTCGTCGAGCTCGACCACGGCTTTGAGGAGCTTGGGCTCGGGCTCGGGCTCGGACGCGGGGGCCCAGGAGTAGATGACGGTCGCGCGCGTGAACGGCTGGGTCTCGAGGCTGACGGGGGTGAGGGTCGCGGGGAAGGTCGGGCGCTCGATCTGGCAGCTGACCGTGGCCGTGTCCTCACCCGCGCTCGCGTTGAAGGTGAGCGTGTGGCGCCCGGCCGCGAGCGGGACCAGCGAGGCCGAGGCCAGGTAGATGCCGCTGTCGTTGATCGTGTCGCCGAGCTCGGGCAGCTCCGGGACCTCGATGACCGCGCCGCTCGGGAGCTCCTCGTGTGCGCGGACGTGGATCTCGCCGAGGCCCTCGAGGATCGTGCATTCGACGACATAGTGGGATGCCCAGGTTCGCAAAACGGCGACAGCACGCCGAACCTCGCGTTAAACCGCGGATCTGGGCATCCTGGCCACCGGCCAGGGCACATCTCGATGGAGTGATAGAATGGACAGGAGTGGACGCGAGTAGACCCGGATCGTGGAGACGTGGAGACGTGGAGACGCATCGGTGGAGCGAGACGCTAGCTCGTTCGCCTGCACGCTCCGTGGTCGAGCCCGAGCCGAGTCGGACCACCGACCGAGTACGCGCGAGCCGCGAGTGGAACGACGCCTTCGTCATCGAGCCAGCGAGCGCTCGACGGCGAACTCTGACGACGGTGATGACGAAGGTCCAGGCGGGCGAGGTTCCCACGCTCTTCGACCTCCTACTGCACGTCGGGGAGGATGGGCCTCGACCTCGAGCACACACCGGCCGCGGGGATGGTAGAGGGGGCTGCTCGCTGAAACGAGACACCTCTGAGTGTGAGCTGACAACTGACGAATTTCTCGTCAGCCTGACGAATTTCTCGTCAACGAATACGCGCAGATAGGAGGGGGTAGCTGGCGAATTCTCGTCGACTGACGAATTTCTCGTCAGTCAGCTGAAGTGGCAGGGCCTTGGCCACGGAGTCGTGGGTGGGCGCGCAACCGGGCGCGAGCTCGGCTCAGGAACATACGGACACTCCCGGCGGGCTGGTCGGTGAGGTCCGCGATCTCCGCAGCTTGTAGGTCGTCGAAGTACCGCATGCGGATCAGGAGCCGGAGCTTGGTCGGCAGATCGGCCATGGCGGCCTCTAATTTGGCCGCCAGCTCCCCTCGGGCGACGACGACACTGGGAGTCGTTCCGGTTGCGGCCAGCGATGAGCCGAGAGTTTTTTCCGCGCGTTTCCCGGATTGGGTACGAGCAATCTCGTTTCGCAGGCAGCGACCCATGTAGGCGCGTGCGCAGTTGGAGCGAAGCGAGACCGGGGGGTGCGCGAGGAGGTTGCCTAGCACGATTTGTGCACAATCCTCTGCTGCGTCGCCGGCCCCGTGCTGCCGGGCATAGTCTACCGCCCATGTGACGTGCCTTCGCGCGAAGAGCTCCTTCGCTTCCTGGCGTCCCTGTCCGATCTCGGCAAGCAGTTCCCGGTCTGTCTGGTTCACGCGCCCCACCTCTAACACAGCCCCCCATGTCTCGCCCCCGTATCCGCACCATCGATGTCGCCTTCAGCGACGCTGTGGTTCTGCAGGAGCTCGGGATGGCCGAGGACATGCCGACGGTGGCGGGGCGGTACCAGCTGATCCGGAGGATCGGGTCGGGGAGCTACGGGATCGTCTACGAGGCGATCGACCTCGAGCTCGAGCGGCGGGTCGCCGTCAAGATCCTCGAGCTCGGCGATCCCGAGGGCGACCGTCGAGAGGGGCTGGCCCTGGCCGCGCTCGAGCACCCCAACGTCGTGAAGATCTATGACCATGGGCGGGCGGCCGACTACCGGTACTACATCCTCCAGCTCCTGGAGGGCCCGACGCTTCGGGAGTGGGCGGTGAGGCGCTCGCCCAAAGAGATCGTGGCGAAGTTCGTGGAGGCGGGGCGCGGCCTCGAGGCTGCCCATCGCGCGGGCCTCGTTCACCGTGACTTCAAGCCCTCGAACGTGCGGATCGACAGCGACGGGCGGGCCGTGGTCGTCGACTTCGGGCTCGCCCGGCACATCGACACGGTCGAGCAAGAGCCCGAGGGCGCGTTCGTGTTCGAGGGGACGCTCGCCTACTCCGCGCCCGAGCGGCTGCTCGGACAGCGGGCGACTCCGCGGAGTGACCAGTTCTCATTCTGCGTCGCGCTGTGGGAGGCTCTCGCAGGCGCCAACCCTTACGGGCCTGCCCACCGGACGACGCATCCCGGTGTCAGGCTGCTCGCCATCAAGGCGGGAGTGGTTGGGAGGCCGATGGGAGCGAAGAAAGTGGCACGAGTTGTACGCAGGGGACTGGAATTCTCGCCGGGCGATCGATGGGCGAACATGACCGATCTGTTGAGCCAGCTGGCCTCCAAGGCCCGACGCGGTTGGCGTCGGCTGGACATGGTGATCATCGGGCTTGTCGTGCTCACGCTCGGGCTCGTCGGGCAGTGGATGCTGAACAGGGGAGGCCCAGACGATAGCGCCGTCGTGACCGTAGCCCTGCAAGGTCATCCCGAGTACGAGGCTCTTGCGCTTGCTCGCCGGGGCGACTCTGTTGGGGCGCTGCAGGTGCTCGAGCGGCTCGAGCAAGATGTGCCTGCGTCACGAGCCCGCGACCTTGCGGTGGCGAGCTCGAAGGTGGCAGTCGAGCTGGAGCGAGCGGGAGACCTTGAAGCGGCGTTCTTGGCGTGGATGATCTCCGTGCGATTTGCTCGGGAGTTCGGGGACGACATCTTGGCGGAGGACTTCCGTCGGCGCCTCCATGAAACAGCCGCCGAGCTCGAGGTGACTACATCTCCTCGGCGTCGAAACAGGTGACGGTCCCGTCGAGGTTGGAGACGCCGTCGTGGCACCAGTAGAGGTCTCCGCCACATGCACCCCCAGGCCAACAGGGGCCGCCGTCTTCACAGCAGATGGCTGACTCCTGGCCGTTCTGATGCGGGGCGAAGTCGTGGCAGTGTCCCGCGTTGCAGGCGTTGCCCAGCGGGATGTAGCCGGCGACTTCGAGCGTGTCGATGTCGAGCACTTCGCCCGCGCCGACCAGCAACGTCCTCTCGCCTGTGGGGCACTTGGGGGTGACCTTCAAGGTCGCTCGGTCGAGGGCGGCGCTGTAGCAGACGGCGGCGTTGAGCTCGGGGGCCCCCTGCGCCGGGATGTACTCGCAGAACCCTGGCACGGACGTGCACAGGTTCGGGGTGCTGGCGGCTGCGAGTGAGGGAAGAGCGGCAACGGCGAGGGCGAGAAGGAGGAACTTCGTCTTCGTCATGAGCGGAGCCTACATCAGCCCAACGGCGGGAGCTCACCCAGCGAGAGGCTCGGTCACGGCTTCGCCGCGACCATGCTCCGTGTCCACCTCCACGCCGAGATGATGACCTCGGCGTGACAGTGGTGAGGCCAGCACGAGCACACGAGATGATGCTCTGGCGTGAGCTCGTTGAGCTCGTCGACGACCGCGCGGTTGACATGCGGGCTCCCCGGGGCGATCCGCGCCCATAGCCAGCGCTTGTACAGGCCGAGGACCCGCGGCGCCGCCGAGGCCCTCGTCTCGCCGGGCTCGAGCTCGATGGGGAAGGGGTTGGCGAGCGGAGAGGGGCCGCCGTGCTCGGGGGAGCGGCCGATGTAGAGCGCTGGCTCGGCGGCCTCACCGTGATGGAGGTTCCAGGGCCGCGGTTCGTCGGCGTCGGGGATCCACTCGACGGGGACTCCGCGCTCGAGCGCCGCGGCGATGCAATCAGCAGTTCCCGCGTTCCCGCGCAGGGCGACCACGGCGTCGGCCTGGGGGATCTCCGGCGCGCCGAACAGGTCAGCCGGGCCGTCGCCGTAGACCATGGCGCGGTTGCGCTTCGGTCCACACCAGGGCCAGCTCCCGTACCTCTCCGCGGGGTACTCGGCCACCCGCAGGCCGGTCCGAGCTCGAAGAAACCCGGCCACGGCCTTGTCGGTCCCACGGCACGCGCCCAGTCGGACCTCGGTCGCTCCCCTGCGAGCGAGGGCAGCCAGGACGAGGTCGAGCTCGAAGAGGGTCGGCGTGCGGTCGCGCCCGCCGGTGATGACCACGACTGTCACGGGGGCGCTCCGAACAAGGGGCCAAACTCGACCGCGGCCGTGCAGCAGTGCGGGCTCGCCCAGATCGTCTCGCCGTCCTTTCGCCAGCGGTGCTTGGTCCAGCCGTGGGCGAGGGTCTCGTCGTGCTCGTCGTACTTCCCGCACAGGGTGATCCGGAACAGCGGGTCGTCGCCGTGGGCGATCGCCCAGCGCCTGGTGGCCGTGCTCATGCCAGGGTCGTCCTTGCGGTACAGACGCGGGGAGCGGCCGGTCGCGGTGATGTCGTAGGTGGGGTCGAGGTTGACGCCGGTGAGGCCGTGGCTCGTCGTGACCGCTGGCGTCAGCGCGCGCTGCCAGTCGCCGCAGATGACCCGGGTCCAGCGCAGTCGGTCGGTGAGCGCGAACATCCACTCGAGCAGGGCCTCGCGGTGTCCGCTGCTGTGGACGCCGGTACCGTGGGCTGGGTGGCCGGTGTAGCTCCCGGAGACCATGGGCATCTGGCGAGGGGTGACGCCGTGGCCGCGATGGCTCAGCTGGGGCCGGGCGCGCCATGTCGTCGCCACGCCGGACCTCGCATGGACGGCCTTCCCGTGCCCTGGGCGGCCCGCGCCTCCGCTCAGGTGGGGGCGCTTGCGACTGAGCTCCTTGCACCACCCCGAGCCCAGCCAGCACGAGGCACCCCAGATCCACCGCGCGGCGAGCTCGGTGTCGTGGGCCCGCTCGTCGCTACGGAGGTAGTCGGCCAGGGGCTGGGTGCGTCGACGCCCCGACTTGAGCGAGCGCCGGCGCAGGCCCTTGGTCGTTCGGGCGTGGACGAGCTGGTCGTGGACCGCGTGGAGCGTGACCTCGTGGACGGGGTAGTCGACGAGCTCGGCGACGCGCTCGGGCGAGTACTTGATGGCCCGCCAGGCGTTGACGACCAGGCCGTCGAGGTCATTGACCGTCTCGACGGGGGCTGGCCTCGACCGCCCGAGCAGCTCGCCGAGGGACCCCGCGCAGGGGATCACGAGGTTGTTGACGTCCCCGTGGAAGGTCTCAATCAGCTTCGCGGCCTTGAGCTTGGACCCGTAGTAGGGGAACGGAGCGCGCAGCGGTTGGGTGCGGATCGCCATAAACGCTCCGTCAGAACAGCGACTGCTGCTTGCCCGTCTTCTTGCGCTTCGCGTCCGCGACCCTGGCTGCGCGACGTCCCTTGGCCCTGTTCAGCCACAGATCCCGACTTGCCCAGTCGAGGAAGGGGAACTCAGCCTCTCGTGGCCACCAACGGCGGCGAAAGCCTTGGAAGCCGCGAATCTTGGCCATCTCAGCCTGCTCGAAGTCCAGGGGGATGGAGTACTTTGGTGGGATAGCGACCGCGACCGCACCGCCCTTGCGGCCGACTGCCCATCGACCGCCGACGAGGCGGCCAGACCTCATGCGCGGGCGAGACGGTGACTCGCTGGGCATGTCGCAGATCTCGCATCCCTCTCGCGCGAGCAGGTGGCCGCAGTCCTCCTCGCGGTAGAACATGAGCGACGTGACCGGCGCGTAGCCGCGCAGGCGGTCATGGGCGACCACGTACAACCGTTCGCCGGGGCCAATGGGCGGTTGGTTCCGGCCCAGTAGGAAACCCCATTCTACGCCCGACTCCGGCTCGCCAACCGCGTCGCCCTCGGCGATCCAGTCGGCCCACAGCTCGCGAGGCACGGTGACAACGAGGTCAGCCATGATCACCTCGGATGACTGGCAACCCGCAGGCTTTCAGGGTCAAGCGGTGGAAGTCCTCGATCGGGTATCGGCGCCACCCGGTCTCGTGAAGCAGCCAGACTCCGCGGACGCGGCCGTCGACCAGGAGGTCTCGGGCACATTGCCAGCACGAAGGCCCTCCGCTGGTCACGAGCTCCCCGTCGACGGTCTTCACGTGCAGCATCTCGACGTCGTTGCCCGGCGGCCACTCGGTGGCCAGCGTCAGGCGTAGCGCCATCTTCTCGGCGTGCTCACAGACCTTGCCGCACGCTGTCCGGCAGGCCGACGACCCGTCGCAGATGTAGCCGATGGGCGGCGCGTTGTGACCACTGGCCAGGATCTGGACGCCGCCGAGGGTCGGGTGGGCAGGCAGCCACGCAACCACACCCCGCTGGGACTTCTGGCAGGTCGAGGACCCGGCGGCCTCGATGGCTCGCCGGACGACGAGGGCTGGGGGCGGGTTGTCAACGAAGTGCTCGGCCAGAGCCCAGTCGCCCGCCCGGACCTCGCGTACCGGGACCGCCTGATCGCAGGCCCAGCATTCGAGCTCGAGCTGGTTGCGGCTGGGCGTGACCCTCGCATCCGACTCGGGACAGCGACGCTGGAACGCGGTCACGCCTGAACCTCCCTCGAGGGCTCGACCCAGACGGGGGTGTCGGGGCCGCTGAGCGACCAGCCGCCGAGGCTAGTCTCGAGGAGCGCGAACAGCATCCGTTCGGCGATAGCCTGGGCCGCCGGTGGAGGGACCGAGTTCCCGATGTGCTCGGCCGCCTGGGTCCGCGTCCCCGACCAGGGGATCGGCTCGCCGTCGATCTTCAGCGGGTAGCCCTGTAGGGCGCTCATCTCCCGTGGGGTCATCGGCCGGTGCCAGGAGCCATCCTCGGCGATGATCACCGGGATGAAGGGGGGAGCCTTCGCCGGGTCGAGCTCGAGCTCGAGGGCCTCGGCGACCGTCATGATCCTGACGGTGTCCTCGAACTCGCGCTCGCGCGCGTCGGCAACAGCGTAGGCACCGCAGCCGACCGCGTTCTTGCGGGCGATCGTGCGAGCCGGGTCATCCCACCCGAGAACGCCATAGCCGGCGTCATAGGCTCGCAAGACGCGGAGGTCCGAGACCGAGGTCCCGCCCGAGGCCAACCCGTGGCTACCGGTGATGGTTCCGCTCGGCGAGTCCCACGGCGTCACGCCGTAGCTGCCAGGAAACGCGCTACCGACGCGAACATCGGCGACGGACGAGCCGCCCGAGCTCGGCTGCGGCTTGCCGATGATGGTCTGGCCCGGGGCATCCCAGCCCGTCACGGACAGCTTGTTGTGGTGCCAGGCCGCGCCGTCGGGGACACGGACGTCGGCGATCGAAAACCTGCCCTTCGAGGGGGCCGGCGCCCCGCCGGTGATGGTGCCGCTCGGCGACTCCCACGGGAGCACGCCGTAGGCCCCGGCGTACCAGCCTGCGCGAGGATCCGCGACCTTCTCGACGGCGTTGCCCCCGGGGCCCGTGACCGTTGGGTGAGGTTCGTCCCAGGACTGGACCGCGAGCCGGCGGAAGACCTCACGACGCTCGCGCCCGTGGAGGACCCCGTCGAGATCCCGCCAGTCACCGCCGGCGGGGATCAGCGCGAGGCGTAGCCAGTTGCGCCACGTGATCTTGGGCATCTTGTGGAGCTCGCCCCAGTCCCTGGCCGCGACCGTTGCGGGCATCGGAAGCTGCGAGAGGATGTCTCCGACCGGCCGGACCTTGCGCTTCCGGGGCTGGTAGAGCAGCGACGGGCACAGGTCCGGCCGGCGCGCGACGAGCAGATAGCGACGGCGATGCTGCGCGAGTTCGCCCAGCTCCCCACAGTCGTGGTCTTCCTCGTGGATCAGGTAGCCCGCACGAGTGAGCTCCTCGCGCAATTCGGCGAGCATGCCGGCTGCGCGCGACGGCAAGCCCGGGACGTTCTCCAGCAAGAGCAGCGCGGGCGGGATCTGCCACGCGGCGAGCATCGCCCGAGTCCAGACGATCGCAAGCCTGTTCATCGCGCGATACTTCGGCGCCTTCGCCTTCTCGCGCGAGAGGAGCCTCGACGAGCCCTTGCAGGGCGGACTCATGAAGACGACATCGGGCGCGATCGGCCAGCGCGCACGCAGATCCTCGGGCGTGATGTCCTCGACATCGATGCACCAGGTTGGGGCAGAGGTGAAGCGCTGGAAGTCGGCGCACGCCACCGCGTCGGAGTCGATCGAGCCGAGGATGTTGAATCGAGCGCTCGCGCTATGGAGACGAGCTTCGGCGGCGGCGAAGCCGAGGGCGCCGCCGCCGGATCCACCGAAGGGGAAGATGGCGTCAAACGTGGTGTCGGTCCGGGTGGTCACGGATGCCGGGTCAGCTCACTGAGCCGGAGCGCAACCCTTGACCCAGTCGTGACGCGGAGTCATGGCGCTCAGAGGAGCCCAAGCTGGCGGCCGACCGCCTCGACCTTGTCGGCGAGTTGTCGCAGCGCATCCTCATCGACCTGGGCGGCGATGTTGCCTGCGGGGAGCTGGCGTCGACGTCCCACCCACTTGGCCTCGCTGCGTAGATCTTCGACGAACTTGCTGAAGTCTGGTCGCCCTCCTGTGTTCTCAGACACGAGAGAGCGACCAAGCTCGAGCAGCTCGGCGGGCTCGAGCCGGGGAGATACTCGGCCGGTGTCGACCAACAGCAGGGCGATCAGCCGCGCCGACTCGAAGGACCACTCGAGATCTGGGCCCGCCTCGATCCCGACCTCCTCGAAGACAGCCCGGCAGTGGCCGAAGTGGGGGTCGTCGGCTTCAATGAGCCTGCGGATGGATTCTCCGATGTGGCAGGCGTGCTGCTCGTCGACATCGCTGGTCATGCCTCGTCCTCGACCGGCCGCAGCGGAGCGCAACCGCCCCGTCGCCTCCGGGCCGTCCGCGACCGCGTTCGTGCTCGAGGACGCTGCTCCTCGGTGGTCGGGGCCTCGCAAAGACCCCAACGAACACAGCCCCCGGCGGGCACGGGTTGGAGGATGTTGAGCTGTCGCCCTCCGCGCGAGGTCCTCGACCATGCGACGATGTCGTCGATGTTCGACCCCCCGTAGGTCGAGCGCGTGAGAAAGAACGCCGCCCGCTCGTGTGCGTAGCGCCCTGGGGTCTCCAGGTTCCGCCGTGCTCGCTCTTCGGTGGTCTCGTGCTCGAGGTCCCGGATCAGGTCGATCCGCTCGGGCGCGTGGTCTGCGATCAGTCGGATCTCTTCTTTGCGCGCCATGATGCACGGGAAGCAACCGACTCGATCGTGTCCTCGCTTGTAGAGAGGATTGACCGGCACGCCATGCCGCGCGTGGATCCGCAGCACGTCTTCGACAGACCATCGCAGGAGTGGTCGCCACACCCATCCACCCCACGACCTCGGCCCCTCGGGCTCGTCGTCCAACGGTGGGAGGCTCTCCCTCGCCTTGCTCTCCGCTGCACGAACTCCCACAGCGCACGCGGTCTCGACTCCCGTCTCGGCGATGACGGCGTCGTGGTAGGCGCGCAGCGGCTTGATCTTCAGCTCCCGGGTGCACCAGCGCTGGAGCCTCGCGGGGAACCCCGCGCGCTCGCGCACCTTCGCCACCATGCCTCCATCCACGCCGACGACGTCGATCGGGGCGACCTTCGTACGCAACAGCTCGAGGTATTCGTAGGTCTCCGGTGCTTCCCAGCCCGTGTCGGCGAACACGGCGCGGAATGGGATCTCCGCTTCCCGCAACGCGAGCATGAGCGCGGTCGAGTCCTTGCCCCCAGACACCGACGCGATGACCTCGAGTCCTTCGAGCTCAGCTGGGAGCGCGAGCTCGAAGGCCTCGGAGCAGGGGGGAGGGGAGGGCTCTGTGGTCATGCCGGGTCATTGACCTCCCCATTGAGCGCGCAACCCCGGGCGGCTCGACGCCGACGTTGGATCGCCCTTGTCGTCGCTCGTCGAGGTTCTTCCGGGGGGGCCCCATGGGATGATGTGTCCGAGATCGCCACCGAGTCAGCTGTTCGGGTTACCCTGCTGGGGTGACCGAGAGCGGCAGGAGACTCGTCGTCCTTCACTTCTCCGACCTTCACTTCGGCGAGCATTCGCGCTTCGCGAAGGTCGACCCGACGGAGTTGGGGAAGCGCTTCGCCAAGGAAGTCGGTGACGCGCTGTCCGACGCCGGCCTCGAGTGTGTCGACCTGGTCATTGTTACGGGGGACGTGACCGAGGCTGCTCGGCTGAAGGAGTTCGAGTCCGCTGGGAAATTCTTCGGATCGCATGCGGACAGCCTGGGCTTGGCGCGGTCCCGCTATTGCTTCGTTCCAGGCAACCACGACGTGTCGTGGGCGAAGTGCCGGCGTGTGCGTGCCGATCAGGACTACGAGGGCTTCGGCGACGAAGAGCTCGAGCGGAGGATCGAGCAGGACAAGGGCGAGCCCTGGCGAAACTTCGTGGCGAAGTTCTACGCCGGCCACGGGGCAGGGGACCGCCGCGATGTGGGGGAGCACGCGTTCGTGCACGACTTCGAGGACCTGCACGTCAGCGTGGGTTGTTTGGACACCTGCGTGACGATCACGGACGAACAGCTCCGAGGGACCATCGAGGAGCCGCAGGCCAAGGCCATGATGCGTGAGTGGAACCGTGACGAGCGGCGCGACTGGCTCAAGCTGATCGCCGTCCACCACAACCCGATCGCCGGCGCCGAGTCGGACCTCCAAAGCTGGGTCGAGTGGCTCAAGAAACAGGCTGATGCGGGGGAGCTGAAAGGCGATCACATCGCGCATTTCGCCGCGGATGCCGTTGGCTTCGAAGGACGCGCGCGTGTCCGGGCGATCGCCGAGGACACCCATGCGCAGATCGTGCTCCATGGGCACGTCCACGCTTCGGGACACGAGTCGTGGTCGTGGACACAGGGCGAGCGAGGCCAGACCCAAGTCGTTGGTGCCGGTAGCTGGGGTCTGGACGACAAGAAGCTCCCCCAAGATCAGCTCGTGATGTTTCAGCTGCTCGTTCTCGACCCGTTCGAGCGTGAGCTGAAGATCCACCGGCGGGTCTGGAACCCCCGAGCGCGGATGCAGGGGGAGACGGAACTCGGGCGCTTCGTCAACGACGGGGCAACGCCGAACGGCGATATCGGGCTCGGTGTCGGCATCCCCGAGAGCGCACGCGCCTACTTCGAGGGACAGACACGCTCGCAGCTAGTGAGTGTTGCCGAGACCGCTGCTGTACAGGCTGTCGGCCTCAGCAACCACGTCACTGATGGCGAGCTCGAGCAGTACGCGCGAATGGCCAAGGCCGTGCACGAAGAGGTTCCGCTGGCGGGCTTCAACATCAAGGCCCGGATCTCGCTGATGCTCGAGGAGCTCCATGTCCCCCTCGACGCGATCATCGACCGCGGCTGCCGGGGCCGGGAGGTCTATGCGGGTGCCGAACTCGCCAGGCAGGCCAAGGCCATGGACGCGACGCTGCGCCAGGAGCCGCTGCCGCTGTCGAAGGCATTCGCTCGGGCCCGTGCTCTCGGCCGCCGCGGCCTGGTCCTGCTTGGAGATCCAGGCTCGGGGAAGACGACGCACCTCAAGCGCGTGCTCTTGCAGGTCTTCGCCGAGGGGCCGGAGTCGATCGGGTTGCCGGCTGGGACGACGCCCGTGTTGCTCTCGCTTCGTGGGCTGAAGGAGATCGGGTCAGGCATCCCGGGCCTGATGGCCGAGCAGCTCGCGGATCCCATGCTCAAGCTTCCGGCGGACTTCGGCGAGCGCTTGTGTTGCCGCGGCAAGCTGCTGCTCTTGCTCGACGGCCTCGACGAGGTCGCCAGCGCCGAACAACGGGCGGCGGTCTCGCGGATGATCGAGCGTGCGCACGCCTCAGACAACGAGACCTTCATCCTCGTGAGCAGCCGCTACGCCGGTTACGCCGACGACGCCGAGCTCGGCCCGAAGTTCCTCGAGTTGCACCTGCGCCCGCTCAGTGACGCGCAGATGGCCGCGTTCGTACGCAACTGGTATCGGCTGGTCGAGAGTGAGCTGACGGCCGAGCCCGAGCAGGCAAAGATCAAGGCCCGGGACAAGGCCGAGGACCTTCTGACGGTGCTGACGAAGCCTGAGTTCACCTCGGTGGCGCGGGTCTACGAGATGACTCGCAACCCGCTGTTGCTCACGGCGATCTGCCTGGTCCACCACGACCAGGGCCGGCTCCCGTACGCGCGGGCGAAGCTCTACGAGGAGGCGATCGCGGTCTTGCTCGAGCGCTGGCGCCGGCGGCAGGGGTCGCTGCAGCTCGGGTCCGACGATGCGCTGAGCGTGCTGCGGCCGGTGGCCCATTGGATGCACGGCAAGCGTGGACGCCGGCAGGCTTCGAGCGCGGAGCTGCAAGGTCCTGTGGATGGCGCGCTGGCGATGCTGCGCAACGTCAAGCTCGACACGGAGACCTTCTTGAAGGAGATCCGCGACAACAGCGGTTTGCTGACGGGGTGGGGCGTGGACGAGTACGGGTTCATGCACCTGGGCTTTCAGGAGTTCTTGGCGGCTCGATACTTGCGGAACGCGGGGACGACGGACCCCGAGGTCTTCGAGCAGTTGGCGAGCGCGTTCGAGGACAGCTGGTGGCAGGAGGTGATCTTGCTGATGCTCGCGCAGCGAGACCCAAGCGTGTTCGGGCTGTTCATGACCGAGGTTGTGAAACGAGGGGAGTTCGCGACCTGGTGGAGCTCGGAGATGATGCAGCTGTGCCTGCGCGATGCGGGCGAGCCGACGGCGGTGCCTTTCTTGGCGCTGCTCGAGTCGACGAGCGAGGGCGAGGATGATGGTCTAGCCGAACGGCAGCTGGCGGCAGCGAAGCTGCTCGAGCGAGAGGGACTTCTATCAGAGGACGAGCTCGCCGAGCGCGTTGCAAACCACAGTGCTCCCGCGCTGCGGCGGTGGTGGGCAGCGCGGTCGTCAGCGCCGGTCATCCTCGCGCCGCGAGGTGGTGTGGAGCTCGTCCGTATCTCCGCGGGGCGGTTCATGATGGGCACCCCCAGCGGTGGCTACGACCGTGAGCGACCCTGTCGAGAGGTCGAACTCGCGGAGTTCTACTTGGCGCGGACGGCGGTGACGAACGGGCAGTACGCGAAGTTCCTGGAGGCACACCCGGATGCGGAGAAGCCCAAGTTCTGGGGCGACCGACGCTACAACCATCCGGAGCAGCCGGTGGTGGGGGTGTCGTGGTGGGAGGCGAAGGCGTACTGCGAGTGGGCGGGACTGATGTTGCCGACGGAGGCGCAGTGGGAGTACGCATGCCGAGCGGGCACGGGGACGAACTACTGGTCGGGGGACTCGGAGGGTGAGCTCGCGCGGGTGGGTTGGTTCCGGGGCAACAGCGACGACCGCCTCCATCCAGTGGCGGAGCTGCCTGCGAACCCATGGGGGTTGCACGACATGCACGGGAACGTGTTGGAGTGGTGCCGCGATGCCTACCTCGACAACTACACCGCGGATCCACGAGAGGGCGATGGCTTAAGGCATGAACCAGAGGGCGATGCCGATCGCGTCATGCGGGGCGGTGGCTTCGACGTCGTCGCCGACTATTGTCGATCGGCCTACCGGTTCCACGACCATCCCGACGTCCGCCTCCACCTTGTTGGGTTTCGGCCTGCCCAGGGTCGCGCCTGATCACCTCACTTCTTCACCACTTCCCGCGGGCGCGTCAGCGCACGCGATCACAATTCAGCCACAGAAGCACGAAGAGGGCCAAGCGGAGCGTGGCCCGACGTTTCGCTTTCTCGCTGGCGCTCGACTTGTCACCCTCCATCTCAAAAAAAGTTCAAAATAAATGTGGCGGCAGGGCGGCGGGTGGGCGAGTGGCCCGATCTACGTGCACCACGCGATCCTCACTCTCCGCTACTCGTCCGAGCTCGGCGTCGTCGACGATGCGCCGATGCGAGCGCTCGCCCGCTCGCACGAGATCCTCAGCCTCCGCGAGCACTTCTTCAGCGTCGAGGACGTGCCCCACCTGCTGTGCATCGTCACCTGTCGCCGTCGTGAGCGACGCGACCGCGACCGCGACCGCCGAGAAGTCGAACTCAGCCCGCCGGCTCACGAGCAGGAGAAGGCACCCGAGCGGCCATCGACCGCGGACCCGCCGCCGGACCTCAGCCCTGAACAGCGCCGTCTCTACGACGAGATCCGGACCTGGCGCGCCGGCCAAGCCGAGGCGGACGGCGTGCCTCGCTACGTCGTTCTCACCAACAAGGACGTCGGCGAGCTCGTCCGCCGCCGCCCAGAGACGATCACAGCCCTGCGCAAGATCCCCGGGATCGGCAAGGCTAAGGTCGAGCGCTACGGCGAGAAGCTCCTCGAGCTCGTCCGTCCCCCGAGCGCGCCCGAGCTCGCTCCGGAGCCCTCGGAGGCGGGGTCGTGACCCGGGCTCGCCCGCGGCCGCGAGAGGCAGGGCCCGAGCTCCTGGTCCTGACCCACTGGGAGGCTTTTCTCCCCTGGCTGCTCGACCACTGCGCCCGCTGGCCTCGCTCGGCTCGCTTCACGCTGACCCAGCGCGTGGAGAACCATGCCCTCGACGTCCTCGAGCTCCTCGTCGTCGCCCGCTACCAGCCACGCCGGCGAGCGGCGAGCCTCTACCAGGTCAACCTCACCCTCGAGCGGATGCGCTTTTTGTGCCGGATCGCCCGTACGCGCAAGCTGATGTCTGCTCGGGCCTTCGAGAAGGCCATGACCGACGTCGACGAGGCAGGCCGCATGGTCTACGGCTGGCGCCAGGCCACCCGGAAGGCCAAGCCGAAGCCCAGGCACGAGAGCGAGGTGAGCGCGTGAGGCGGGTCGGAGGCGTTTGGCCGGAGGTGACCTCGTTCACCAACTTGCTCGAGGCGACGCGGCGCGCCGCGCAGGGCAAGCGACGGCAACGCTCGGTCGCGACCTTCCTCGCCGAGCGCGAGCGCCGGTTGCTCGAGCTGCGCCGCGAGCTGCTCGCCGAGACCTACGAGCCAGGCCGCTTGTCGAGCTTCGTGATCCACGATCCCAAGCGCCGGACGATCCGCGTGGCCCCGTTTCGAGACCGCGTCGTCCATCACGCGATCATCGACGTGCTCGAGCCGACCCTCGACCGGCGCATGCTCCACGCGAGCTTCGCGTGCCGGCACGGCAAGGGCACGCACGCCGCCCTGGACCGAGCTCAGGCTCTCATGCGGCGCCATTCGTGGTTCTTGAAGATGGACGTCGAGGCGTTCTTTGCCTCGCTGCCTCACGCGACGGTGATGCGCAGCTTCTCGCGGATCGTCAAGGACGCCCCGCTGACGCGGTTGGTCGACAAGATCGTCGCCAACGGCGGTGACGCGCCTGGTCGTGGGCTGCCCGTTGGCAACCTGACCAGCCAGTGGCTCGCCAACCTCGCCCTGGGCCCGGTCGACCGGCTCGTCGTCGAGGAGCTGCGCCTGCCGAGCTACGTCCGCTACATGGACGACTTCGTCGTCTTCGCGGATGACCGCGGCCGCCTGCGTCGGGCGCGAGCTGGCGTCGAGGCCAGGCTGGACGCGCTCGGTCTGCGCGCCAAGGCCCGCGCGACCATGCTGGCGCCGACGCGCGACGGGTTGCCCTTCCTGGGTTTCGTCGTGTTTCCGGCCCAGCGCCGCATCCGGCCAGCAAACCGGAAGCGCGTGGTCCGTCGATGGAAGCGGAGGCTCTGGCAGTGGCGCCGTGGCGAGCTCGATGAGCAGGCCCTCGCCGACTGCGTGCGCTCGGTGATGGCGCACCTCGAGCATGGGACGACCCGGGCTTGGCGGCGCCGCTGGTGTGCGCAGCTCGAAGGGAGGGGGCCGATGTAGACGATCTTCTCGTCCAGGGGGGCGGGTCCTCGGCGATGCCAATCGCGTCATGCGGGGCGGTAGCTTCAACAACGACGCCGACAATTGCCGATCGGCCTACCGGAACAACAACCATCCCGACAACCGCAACGACAATGTTGGGTTTCGGCCTGCCCAAGGCGCCCCATACGACCGACGGTCGAGG